>JABCPV010000156.1:0-100802 GCA_016584345.1 Suillus ampliporus
TCATAATCAGAGCGCAACAGCGGGGCGAAAGTAGGAATCATATTTTGTTGGTTGATTCACGGATATATTCAAACTATGACATTCCTTGCAAATTGCAACCTCCGTTCGAAGTTGGATTTTTTTGCATGTGTCCTAGCGCAGAGCAAGAAAGCGAGCCCATGGCGTTCAGAACGCTAGCCGTTATCTGCTGGACAAGACAGGAAGAACTATCGGAGATATGGGATTTGTCCTCATTTCCGACGGCAACTTACCAAGAGTAACTAACTTGTTGTTGTCAGCTTTGGAGCAAAAACTGTGTCCATCGAAGATAGCATTTATTTCATTGACACGACAACACTCATAGGACCGACTGTCGACTCCGCACAGATCCCTTGGCGCATGGACAGATATATACTGTGTTTGTCGAGGGTACAGAACCAAAGGGACACTATGTTTATTTCGAGCATCAGATAAAGAGAATGGTTTGCTCCTGTAAATTACGAGTCGCTCCGCCCGAAGGTGATTCTTTGTAGCTTATTAATAAATAGATAAATAAGTACCCCGACAAAACTTCGGACATAAAGATAAAGTTCCCCTGCTCCCTGCAGAGTACCCTACGACTGCTAACCACATCGACCGTCGTACTACACACTGTTGCTAGTCGGCACATGCACGCGCTCCTGGAAAGCAATCGGAGTCATGGCAGTTGCTGTGTCAGAGTCGGCCACCAGCTTAGCATGATATTCTCGAACGCCAAGGATCAGGCGTGATCCTAGCACAAACATCTGCACGACTGATGTGATTTGCAGAAAACCAATGTAAATCTGACCTGTCATGGAATATGGATCCTACAGAAATGATGAACCGCGGTTGCATGCAAGGTCAGTGACAGATCGGCATACCATTGACGTCGAAGACAGAAAAGTGAGCCCAAAGCAGGAAAGAGCAACAAAGCTAGCACATGCAAAACTTCAGCGGAAGAAGAGAACGACATTTGCATTATAAGCTCACCTCGCAAAGTAAACCACGTGAGTTTTCATCAACACCGTGAAACAATCCCCAATAATCCCTCCTGCCGATGATCGTCGCAGTTCACGGAAGTGTTTTACAGCAATGCGGACTGCGAGACACAGTGTGAGGACCTCCCGTACAGTGGCGAGTATCACAACGATGGTATCGATATGTACGATTTGTCCATCCGAGTCAATAATGCACTGATAGGTGCCAGAGAGAATGAGCTCCTCTGGAATTCGTCAATGTTCAATGAACCTCATGTCCTCAAAATTTTCACCCATAATTAAGCTTACCCCCGGAGGAATGCCTAGTTTTTATTCCGGCCAGCACTCCATAGCCGATGCTGACAGCCAGCAAGACGACGCCGAGAAGTATCAGCACCTTTCTTGATCGCTGATACATGGCATATAACCGAGCAAGCATGATGACTTGCGCAATGGTTCAGTTGGGTAAGCATCACTGAGTTATGACAGCTAAATAGCTCACCGGGCAGTCTTACAAATACGACCACAGTCATCCAATCTGTGAAGAGGTACAAAATAAGGCCTGAAAAGTATAGTGAGTTATTAGCCTCAGAGGATCACACCAGAAAAAACTTACACCTGTGGCAATCAATATGTTGAACCAATAAGCGGGTCAAAAATCTCACTCACCCCTACATGGGAGTGCGGTTGATCAGACACGAATGCAAGTATCAAAGCAGGATACTCACTGCATCTGTCACCGAGATTGTTGGAACACTGGCTGCATGCAGCCAGTCAGAAGAAACCAACACGGTGAATGTGAGAAAACATACATAGTAAGCTGATGCTGATTGTGGAAGATGGCTGATTAGCGCGGCGCTGGTTGCTTAGGCTTCGAAACATACGCAGCATAGAATATTCCAAGATAGCGCACCTAGCATATCTTTGAAGTCAGCACAACTTGTCAACCACACTTATAACACAAACTACATACACTCAGATAAAGAAAGGTCATGAGAGACCAGCGTTGCCTCTGCCGCAAATTAACTGTTTTTCACGTTGTTCTTATGGTGTGGGACTCTACTCACCCAGACCAGTTCCACCTATAAAACCACTCTTAGCGACATCACTGATGGAGTAATGGCATTAGCCCACCTCCTTTTCGAATGTTAGTACTGGAAATACCATAAGGATATCAGCAACTCATTAATAATGTCTTGCTTACCCCAATCATAGATGAGCACAGCACAGGCGACAACTGCGAAACCGCAGCCAAGGTTAGATCAAGACTTCACGGTCGTCATCCGACAGGCTCTCCACAAACCTCCAAGATAGCTGCCAACACGAGCCGCATTGATGGCGGGCCACAAACTGGGATCATTTAAGACGACGGTCATACTACTGGAAGATGTATGCTAGCGAGAGGCGGACTTATGATGTGGTAGATATACCAACATGCGGGGTCTTTGTGGCCAAAATGAGCATCATAGTTTCGGTGATTCCTGTTCGATGCCATCAGAGTTCTCCGGATCTTCTTGCGACACAAGGTCTAATTCTGTCCACATGGCGCCAAACAATTCAGACATGAAACTTCATCTATAGCGCAGACGAAGAAAAGCAATTACTCAGTACTCACCTGCCATACCTCTTGATGCATAATCTCCGTCTTCGTCCTCAACATCCGTCACCTCACACGCACCTTCTCGCTCTCCGTCTTGTATATCGCCGACTCATTAGGCCATCATACGAGGGATCCTAAAGATGGTAAGCCTAGAACCTAATGCAAAACGTACTACATTCGATTTGCATGTAATGCGATGCAGAAACATGCATGTACGTTAATGTTTGAACGTCGAATTTCATATGCTTCACGGCCTCCTAGATGCACCATCCTTGTTTCATAATGCGTGATTGATATCTAGTGAATGTGCAACACGATCACTGGATGAAGAAACGAGAAGGCACTGGGGAACAAAGAAGACTCAGATGATCACGCCCGCTGGCAGTGTAGGGCTTCATGGCCGAGTAGGAAGCGCGACTTACTGTATAAGCTCAATTGAAATCATTGAGCTTACTTCAAGATAAGCCGCGCCTTCCACGCTCGCATCCAGGAGAGGATGTGGTGCCGTGGGAATCACTAACAATGTGTTGTAGGTCTAGCTAGGCGCTCATGCATGATGTCGTATCATTTCCTGTATCGATGGATGGGGCTTCTGTCACTTGTGTCTCGGGCGGGTCCGTACTGATTCCGTTGGCGTATTCTTGTCTGTCCCTCTCGCGCACGACATCCTCGAATACAAGAACCAGTACTATCATATGTACTTTTTCAAAACACGTGTGCTGTCGATTGCATTCAATTCCACTTCAAATATGCTCGCCACCTCGAGTTCACTTTTTCCCAATGTCACGCCCGTTCCCAGTTCCCCCCTTTCTCCAGACACACCTCCCTCCTCCCTGATACAGGTCCACCCAGTGCTTTCCCCCGTTCCTGTCTACTTCTACTTCCACCACCACCGGCATTACCGGCAAACGCAGCGCAAATGTAAAGCCGAACGCGATCGTCTCGTGCACGCGTCGCGTCTGAAATATATCCTAACTCTGTCGCACGAGCAGGTACTGTCCCTCCATTATCCTCTTCTCTCCCAATCCCACCATTAACATCACATCTCCAAGTTCCTCAAAGCACAAGGACAATCCTTCATCCGTGCCTGTGTGCGTTCGTGCCACGAGCTCTGCCTCTATGTTCACTTCCACTTTCACCTCGGCATCAGTATATGAGAGCGATGCGACGCCTACAGGCATGCGTCAATCGGAAGTAGTCCGACCATATTCCCGTGTACCGCGTCTGACTCGAATATCTCGCTTCTCAAGCCCCACTCAAACGACACGCTCCCAAAGCCTTCCATACACACGCGCGCCCTCACAACTGCAAACCACCAAATCTTACCCTATCACTAGTACGCTTCAGTGATGGAACCGAGAGTAATATTCGTAGGAGACATAGGAATGGGCGCGTCATGATGGTAAGTTATTTGAGTTCAGAGTGACGATGCAGTTCTAGAGGATGATGGGATGTCGTTCGAGATGGTTACGAATGTGGAAGGGGAAGGTGATGAAGAGGTGAGTTCGTTTGCTCTTGGTGCTTCATTTGTCCTTTGCTTTCCTCTTTTTGTCCATGTTGTGTCGATGTACTGTTTGCGAGTTTCGGATTGTGCACGGTCTTCGTCTTGTCGTATGCAGTATTGCACATTTGCGTGCGTTCCGCCACCATGTCCTTCTAACACTCTTCATTCATGCATATATCTTTTCTTGCGCACATATCCATTACAGCCAAATTACACTCATCCTTTGGTTCGCAACGTCTCTTCTATGATCCATCGACATCCAGCGGAAGGCAGAAAGACTTCATAGCACCCGCAGCTATCCCATACTAGCGAGCTGTCTGCCTGGTCTTTTCGGGCATCGCATTCTTCTGATCGAGCGCTTGTTCTCCAGGTTCCGAAGGAGAAGGATGTGGATGATCCTGTAGAGGCAAAGGGGGTTGGGACCAACTATGTGAGGGGGGCGACAGATGTCGCATTTGCAACTTGTATGACTCTGCGTTGACGGAGTTTGGCTACGACTTTGAGATCAGGGAGTGAGGTTGGCGATGCGAAAAGGGGTTCTTGGCTGCTTATTTCACAGGATCGCTGTCCACACCCTTGTCCATCATGATCCATTACTCCCCCGTGTCGATACCTGTGCGCTTAACTTATCCTGCAGCCGCCGCACCACTAGGCAATTGTCTCACACTCTCTGCGATCTTTCTTGATTGCACCACTCCAGAGTTCTCGTTTTTTGTTTTAATGTTTCGTTATCACGATCATGTCCACGATCGTGAGATTTTTCACCCATTCTTTTGACTCGTCCTGGGGTCGCGTTTCCGGCTTTTCTTCGTTTGCTTTCTTTGCTGCCGTTATGCACGAGGACTTGCGGTTGGCTAATAGTCGCAGTATCAACTTTTGCCGATATGTCCATGTCGGATGTAGTTGGGAATGAGCGCTGTATTTAGCATTTACATCTTCCATCTGCTGTTTTCCACGCTGATTTTTCTCTTGCATGAACAAGAGTGCTTTGATATGGGATAGAAAGAAGCACCCAGCATTTGTAGGACGGACCTATCATCCACGAGCATGAGGGGCGCCATCAGCTCACTCGGGCCAATCTCGAGCTCGCCTCCCAAAGGGTATTTTTCTACATGCAATATAGGAATGCCCACAATTCACTCACCTTCAAAAATACAGCGGACGAGTCGCCGCGGATGGACATCTCGTGTTGAAATGTGCGAGCGATTGCCTCAGTCAAGGTCAAACAAGTCGAAGCTCGTGAGTGGTTATTAGTCTCCTGTGTGAATAACCTCATAGCTTACGATTTGTCGGGTCCAAGAGCCCGGGGACTATTCCCGATGTGTACAAGGTGACCGAGGCTACTAATTATATATATCTGGTCACTAGCCCTTACCTCTTTCTGACTATCAGGCTCCCGCTGCCTCGCTAGGTTTTTTTACGTGTTAGGCTCACCTCTTTCTAAGTGACATTTTCTCTCATCTCATTGATGCTCGTTGTATGCTTTTCGCATCGCTCACCACACCCGGTCAAGCCATCTTCTCTCTGCATTGTGTTTCCTCGGTCAGACGAGCGCATGAGCTCTGTGGCATTACAGGTTGCATCATTTCACTGCACTGAGCCATAAGACACGTAACACGACCGGCAGGTTACAGATCAGACACTGCCTATGCCTATCGCAAGATTTATCCCCGAAACTTAGTTCTTCATCGTGCTTTCACGTTTCTTTGATCCTTACATTGACCGTTGCTGTTCCCGAGCAACCTAGTGTCATAAATGACGCGGATGACTGTCTGAGTGCGAGGATGGTCTGGAAACACCGTAGGACTGCATGTTCTGACCTTTCAGGGTGTATGTATGCGACTAATACGTCAGCATATAAAAGCAGGCGAGTTCGAAGCAAACCACACCTCAGGTCTCAGAGGCCTCAACTGCAAACTCAGTCCGTTTTCGTTCCTCAGCTATACTATAATGTATACTCTATACAACACAATTTGAAAGCAAAGTACTTTGCATCATGAAAGTCCCATCGGTCCTCCTCTCCATCTCCATCTTTGTCCTTTCCGTGTCAGCGGATCCTCCTCCACCTGCGCGAGCTTACAGTGACACCACCCACACGCCACCCCGATCTCTTTCTAGTCCTCAATGTTCTAGTGAACACCTCCGTGTCTGGACTCATCTGGCTTTGGAGCATCAAGCCTTCTGTGGAAATGAGTTGGGCGATCAGCGGATTACCGTACGATGGCGTCTCCCTCTCCCTTTCCAGCGTCGATTGCTCAGATGGCACCTACGGGCTTGAGACAAAGGGATATACCACCCCAATCGCATATTCAAAGATGAACGCACAGACCAATGGACTCTTAAGTACTTGCTGTCATGACTTCTATGGCGAGGCAAGCACTGTTAACTTCTTTTGGAGCCCTCAGGAGTTATGAACTTTGTACATACATGCACTGTGGATAGTTTACATAGTGTTGTAGACTTGACAGTATAGACGCACTGTATATTGCCGCATATTCCAGACAGCATTCATGAAGTTTCGCGCTGGAGAGATGTATAGAACGTTGGCAGGGATCGGGAAAGAATGCCCGAAAATGAGCACGCGTGGCTCGAGAGAGTTATCCCTTCACGTCAGCGTGGAAAGGGAGAAACTGACGAGGCTGCGAGATGCACAGATTGTGCCTTCATCCATATCGATACTGCGATATTCAAGGTAACAAAAATGCGTTAGCAACAAGCATTGCAAGGGCGAGTCAAAAGCCTTTGCTGCTTGCACGGTAACGGGTATAAATGGCATGTCTACGAGCGTTAGTCGAGAGCATTTCTACTGTACAAGAGTTGATACAACTGCAGGCTATAGCACATGCAAGTCTTGGTCCCCACACGAACCAGCATCATTTAATCAAAATGCATTCCACCATCGATCGTGATCTGCACAGTTCAAGGTCAGTTTTCGGCCACGGTTTCTCAAAGTAGTACTTACACTCTGTCCTGTTGGTTGGTAATGCCAACACGTCAGAACGGACAGCGCAAAATATTCCTATAATGCTTACCTGTGATGAAATGAGATTCTGGGGAGGCAATGTAGGAGACCAGTCCCGCAATATCATCTGGATTTCCCATATACCCGACAGTGATCTTCTTCTTAAGCTAGGAGAGATGCTTGAGTGAGTAATGAGAATAACCCTACTGTCTTACATTTTCTTTATAGACATCAAGGTCAGATAATCCCTTCAGCTCCATTACTACCATATTCAATCCGTTGTCTGTGACCCATGTATGACGCTCAGCTTGCATATTTTATTTACGGCTATCACTCACGCATGTCAGTCACGATTGGTCCTGGAGCGTAGGCATTCACAGTGATACCGTGTTGTCCAAGTTCGGTGGCTTTCATATAATTACTTGTCAGAAATCATTGAAACCCGACATAGATGGTCACGATACCAGCAGACTGTGTAAGACCTCGGACTGCAAACTTGGAAGCACAGTACGCGCTAAGGTATTCTTCGCCTGTGTGAAGGAAGAATTCATGGTGTGTTAGCAACTACGGATGGACGCACGCACCTCTTTTCCCTGATATGGAGCTGGCACCAATGATGCGTCGGCCTCGTTTGTGGGTCTCATTCAAGGCGATCATCTTTCGAGCGGCGTATTTGTAGCTCAAAAACACGCCTCTGACATTGACGGCAAATATCTTCTCCCAGTCTTCCGTGGTAGCTAGTCAAGTGAAATCAGTACAACGCTGCAGATCATCATCTGCAAAGCCACATTTCTCACTTTCGACTAATGATGCGGCATGAATGATACCAGCGTTTGCGACCATCTCGAAGTGACATCGGTGATGAGAACGAATAGAGGCTCGGGTATATAGTGAACTCACGACATCCAGACTACCAAGCTCGGTCACGACACTGTCCACGATGCTACGAACATCGTCCTCGACTGTGACATCTGCAAGAAGTACGCAGACTCTTCGTCCTGAATGAGCAGTCGCTATCTCCTGCGCGACCTTCTCAACCTTAGATTTGTTGGTAGAGATATCATTGAGTCCAACGTCGAAGCCATCGGCGGCCAGCCGAAGAGCAATTGCACGACCAATCCCTTGGCCAGCACCAGTGATCAGAGCAACACCTTTAGAGCAGCTTGTCATGGTAGCAAGTGGTGTAAGTCAGTGCTGGGAATTATGTCTATAGCCTGAGTGTAGAGCTGTTGGAGCGCCCATCTGATGTCAGTCAGCAGGTCATGCGACTCGCGCAGGTCAAAAATACTACTCAGTAACGTACAAATCAAGCATCTTTCGTGCTAACCTGATACGACGAGAAGAACTGCTTACTGCTGGACAAACTGGAGATTTTTGTACGTCGTGTTATTGTAGATAGCTTGCTGTCACGCTTTTTGGCGGAGGTTACATATGTCATAATGGTGTGTGATATCTCTGTTCTCCCCCGACGATCCCGACCAAGTCTTCGGTGACAGTATGCATTATGAACATTTCAACTGTAAATGGAAACACCCCTGCAGCGACCACAGGTCTTCGGAACAGTTTCAAGATCTGCTCTATGCATCAACAGTACTCCTTCTGTAACTTCAACTGAATCTACCCCCAACTTCAAGCGCCGTCGTCATCTTCATCACAACACCCCCCGCAGCCGTCCCAACTGGGCGCACATTAATCTTTTGCGTCGTTCGTGCCTCATATGCGCCAATAATCACAGCACCCTACTGGCACACCAAGTGGGACTAATGACGATCACAATTGATCGGAGAGGTAGGGACAAATGATGCCTTCTCAGCTGGCAAGTATTCTCAGTGACGACTCGAGCATACAATCCTGGTAGTTTGATTTCCTGTCGTGAGCCAGCATACGATGTAATAGAGATGGGCCTAGGAATCCTGGTACCGTCAAGGTACCTATGAAAATGCATCAGAGCTACAATGTCTCTAGCGTTCTGATGTCCATCATGTCATGAACAGCAGTCACGTCCTTGACTTGTGCAATGATACTGTTATCCGAAGCAATCCTCATGTACTCCCCACCTTCTTCTATCAGCACTGCCCTTATTCATAACGTCATATTCCAGTATCCTTCGAAATTTGCAGTGAACCCACTCGATGACTCTCATGCACCACCACGTCCCTCTATCGTCTTCTACCTAGTTCATCTTTCACCATCCTTTGTATGCACCCTGCCTCGTCACGAGATCAAGAAGGCCGAGAAGATCGATAGGCGCTGAATTCTTCATGCTTCTGGCATCGATAAGATGCCATATGTGGGCTCGCACGCACCCGGGCGGTGGCTAATTCATGGTACTGACCTGTCCTAATTTAATTGCTTGTCCCCATGATCGATCGATAGCGATCCGGATCTCCTGGGCAGGCTTTCAATCGTGCATACATGCGCAGGCGCCAGATGGCGTGTTGGCAGTTTCACCCTTCCTGCTTGTGTGGAGGAGAGGCTTGATAGACTCCCGGGACCATGATTAGTGAACGCATTCGATGAAGACGCGCCTTCAAGAGATTGTAATAGTTCTTGTCGAATTTATGCGCTATCACGATTCGCAAGTAGGAATACCGATTTCTTCGTCTCAAGTGTGGTTGTTGTTCATGGATTGTGTTTCATGGGATCCTGCTTCATCATGCTAAATAGCCTCGGCGATTTGAAGCTGTGAATGGGAACCGGAAGATATGTGGTTCGAATCTCTCGCCTTAACCGACACTTTTAGTGCCATGATGGAGGTATTCTGTTGTTCTGATCAGTACAGGAAACGACGCGTTTGAAGGTGGGAAAAACGCGAGAATCACTCCTTCCAAAGCCTCACAGTCCTAGTCAGGTTCTACGAACTTTTGGCTGTGTAGATACTTTGCAGTGCTTGCCAAGTACATACTACATAGTTAAACCGAAAGCGACACCAGGATTTGAACGTTTGGGCGTGAGAAGAACGGGACGAGCTGGCACTGTCGCGTACGACGTCCTTGAACACAAACTTCAGTATTACTCGCACTTTCCTTCAAAACGCGTGCGTATGAGTTTACACTCACCCTTAACAGTCGTCACACGTCCCTTTTCCCTGATGCAGGTCTTTCCCCATTCCTTGCCTGTCTCCACTTCCACCAGCACTGGCAGCAATACAGCATGAATGGAAATCGTCCAATCAACACCGTTTCGTGCAAGCGTCGTGTCTGAGATCTGAAACGTCTGTCCCAACTCTATCGCAGCACCACCATGCCTCCATTACCCTCGCATCTTCCAACATCACCATCAGCTTCACATCTCCAAGTCCCTCCAAACACGTGAACAATCCTTCATCCGCGTGTGTGCGCATGCGCACCGCGAGCTCTCCCTCTATGTTCATTTCTAGCCTCAGTATTTGGGAGCGGTGAAACACCCTCACCATCTAGATATGTATCGATGGGGAGTAGTACGACATACCCCCTCCTCCTGCGTCTAGGTCACCACACTCCAAATCTTAGCATGGGAAGTGTTTTCAGTGATAGCACTGGGGAGGTTCGAGACGCGGGAATGGGAGTGTCATGAACGGTGTTGTGAATGTCGATGAGATGCATGGGACCTAGAGGATGATGGAATATCATTCGATATGGTCAGTAACAGATGAGGATAGGGAGGGAGACGAAAGGTGAGTTCATTTGCTCTTGGGGCTTCACTTCTCCTTTCTCGTTTGTCTATGTGCTTTTAGCCTCGGATCGTGCACGGTCCTCATTTTGCAGTAGCACGCATCCGTGCATTCTGCATCACTACGTCTGTTAATTATTGTGCATATATCTTTTCCAAAGCACATACAACCAATATTGCATACATACATCTTACTTTCATGCACATTCACTCACCTTCATGTTTCGTCAGGGGATATGACGGCCAATATGACCCCGCTCTCGTGCCCCACAAATGACTCTCCTAGCAACGTGCCTTTCTGCACGGCCCAATAGGCTGTGGTCAGATGAACCAATGATGATCCGTTGACCGTCTTTGAAGAATGTGTTTACCGTCATTGCCTGAATGTGCGCTTGCATCGTCTGCACCAGCGCCAGTTGCCTTCTCACAGTAAGATTAATTGCTACACCAAGCATAACTGACATGTCACGGTATCGGCATAGACACAGAGAGATAGGCGGTCAGCATCATTTGACGAGGAGCGTATTTTGTGGATATGGTTTGTCGTGGATCTTATAGCATTTCCAGAGTTCTTCGTGATTCCCTGCCGGGGCCTACCACGTTGCAATGCTTTGACATTTTCTTCGTCACTGCCATCTCTCCGCAGTTAAACCCTTGAATCATTATGTGCGCCGTGAACCCGCTCCGTGTGCTGGTGCTTATTACGATGATTTGCCTACTGGCTAGCCTGACGTCATCAGCACAGCCGGTCCAGAAAGTCGGTCTCGACATATTTGCACTGCCGTACTTAATAGAGGAGCCGTTCCATACCACGATCTATCATCGTTTTTTTCTCGTCATGGATCGTGGGAACAGTGAATCGCGGCTGGATCGTTGGAACGCCTCGCGAGGCGTTCCACCTCTTGAATCGCGTTAGATTCTCCCCCAACCCAGCTCCCAGTAGTGGAGAAATTTGTTTTTATTTTAAATGAATACATATCACAATTTTATTTTATTCTCGTACCGTACTCGCTACCGCAATACCTAGACATATGAGTCCTCCGAGTCCCTACTGATACTCTCAAAATAAATAACGAAAAAAGCCGGTCGAGTCAGCCGGGGAAACACCATGAAGGTGCCCAAGAAGAAGGGTCCCCCGCAGTTCAAATTTTCGCACTTGTGCGATGGCATACCTGAGCACCTAGCAGGATAGGTTGGAGATCTAGCTATTAAAATCTAAATAGAATCGTGTACTGGATCTGGGGTAGTCAAAGCTGACTACGATTCAAGGTGATCCAGATTTTTGAATCGGCCTCTGAATCGCCAATTTGAATTGGGCGTTGATTGCCAACTGTGACTCCCCTTGATATTAATAATTGTATGCACAGCTCAGCTGCAGTTGCGGATTGCATCTTACCTGTCTTACTTATGCAGCTCTCTACCTTCCATGAGGGTGTGGTTTGCAATGCAACTTGTAATATTTTGAGTAAGCATCTTAGGATGCGATCTTTACTTCGGTACTGGACCATCTTCCGTCGTCTATGGACTGTTTAAGGGAGATAAAGCTGGCGACGTGTCTCGTAAATCAGCCATAGGGCAAAAGCATTGTGATTGGCAGGGATATGGCGATGCATGTAACAGCAGACCAGTCAAGAAACAGAGAAGGCAGACGTATGAATGAATGATCCAATACACTTGTACTATGAACACAGTGGAAAATGACATGCAGCACCTCGTACCAATACGTAAGTCTTAGTCCCCACATGAACCAGCATCATTTAATCAAAATGCATTCCACCATCGATCGTGATCTGCACAGTTCAAGGTCAGTTTTCGGCCACGGGCTCTCAAAGTAGTACTTACGCTCTGTCCTGTTGGTTGGTGATGCCAGTCACGTCAGAACAGATAGCGCGCAAATGTTCCTATAATGCTTACCTGTGATGAAGTGAGATTCTTGGGAGGCAATGTAGGAGACCAGTCCCGCAATATCGTCTGGATTTCCCATATACCCGACAGCGATCTTCTTCTTAAGCTAGGAGAGATGCTTGAACGAAGTAATGAGAACAACCCTACTGTCTTACATTTTCTTTATAGACATTAAGGTCAGATAATCCCTTCAGCTCCATTTTTACCATGTTCAATCCGTTGTCTGTGACCCACGTATGACGCTCAGCTTGCATACTTTATTTACGGCTATCACTCACGCATGTCAGTCATGATCAATCCTGGAGCGTAGGCATTTACGGTGATACCGTGTTGTCCAAGTTCAGTGGCTATCGTATGATTATTTGTCAGAAATCATTGAGACCCAACGTAGATAGTCACGATACCAGCAGACTGTGTAAGACCTCGGACTGCAAACTTGGAAGCACAGTATGCGCTAAGGTATTCTTCACCTGTGTGAAGGAAGAATTCACTGTGTTAGAAACTACGGATGGGTGGACGCACGCACCCCTTTTTCCTGCTATGGAGCTGGCGCCAATGATGCGTCGGCCTCGTTTGTGGGTCTCATTCAAGGCAATCATCTTTCGAGCGGCGTATTTGTAGCTCAAAAACACGCCTCTGACATTGACGGCAAATATCTTCTCCCAGTCTTCCGTGGTAGCTAGTCAAGCGAAATCAGTACAACGCTGCAGATCATCTGCAAAGCCACATTTCTCACTTTCTACCAATGGTGCGACGTGAAGGATACCGGCATTTGCGACCATCTCGATGTGACATCGGTGATGAGAACGAATAGAAGCTCGGGTATATAGTGAACTCACGACATCCAGACCACCAAGCTCGGTCACGACACTGTCCACGATGCTACGAACATCGTCCTCGACTGTGACATCTGCAAGAAGTACGCAGACTCTTCGTCCTGAATGAGCAGTCGCTATCTCCTGTGCGACCTGCTCAATCTTAGACTTGTTGGTAGAGATATCATTGAGTCCGATGTCGAAGCCATCGGCAGCCAGCCGAAGAGCAATTGCACGACCAATCCCTTGGCCAGCACCAGTGATTAGAGCAACACCTTTAGAGTAGCTTGTCATGGTAGCAAGTGGTGTAAGTCAGTGTTGGGAATTATGTCTATAGCCTGAGAGTAGAGCTGTTGGAGCGCCCATCTGATGTCAGTCAGCAGGTCATGCGACTCGCGCAGGTCAAAGATAGTACTCTGTAACGTGCAAGTCAAGGCACAGAACTACTCCAGCGCATTGAAGGGGACTAACCCTAACTAACATTTCAAATTGGCATGACTTCACAATTTGTCGTGCGGTTCACTCGAGCGCCCAACTCTTACTGCCCTCTTGACTCTAGCCCAACGAGATTTTCGCTCACCAGTGGATGGTCATTGGTCAAGTTGCACCCTGGAGCTGGTACGGTATGTACGAGGTCGGGATTCTGTGATAAATAGCTAGTTAATCAATTGCATTTCCTGTACTAGCATACACCTTGCAGAAGATGTATTGAACGACATTGGCGTGTATAGCGGCCCAGTTGCCAAATTGATGGTGCGCTGATCCCTTCCCTCACATGATAATATTAGACTCATGAGTTACACTATAATAACTGGCTAGTAACTTCTACTAGGTCCATAGCGCCCGGGTGGCCCTAATATAGGCCCTAATTACAAACATCCGCAGTTTTGCTCTCAACACTCAAGTGCTCACGACTCACGGCCTACACCAAGTCATATCACTACTTATTCTCTACTAGCTTGCCTCTCGTGAATCGAGCAGCTCAGCTTGATAAACGTTTCAGTGACATTCTCAGAGGCAAAGTCCCTGCCGATGCAAGGAGCTACGTCATCTTCTTGGAAGCGATCTGTGCACAGCAAGACCCTGCGACTTGCATCAACAAAATTGTTGAGAGCTCCCATGGCTCTAACGCAGTTCAGGCTGCCATGCGTCACAACACCACTTCCCAGTTCCTCAACGGCACTGCAACCATGCTTCTGCTATATCTCTTTAGAGCAATGGACCTCGGTGATGTTTTGGATCACTTGCTTACCGCTATCGTTGATCCCCCCATTTTTTGGACTGCCTTCAGCCACGCATTCGATCAAGGTGAACTTAATGAGCCAGCCCAGGAAGCATTCGCGGTGCTCCTCCTTCGCCTCCTTCGCCTCACTAGCGGGAGCACCTCATCATACCGTGACCTCGCAAAGAAGTCTAGTATCATTACTAGGCTTCTCAATTCATCGCAACAGACCATCAAAGACATTGGCTACGCCATCAAACATATTCTTTCCACCTTCAAGTCCGGCACACCTCTCGCTGCAGTCGGTGGACCTGGCGGTCGCCATGATAACGATTTCGTCGACTTCAGGGAGATCTCCATTCTTCCAACTGCAGATGAGATCCTCTGCGAACAGCCTCCTTTCATTCTCCCGGGCAGCGTATTGGAAGACCCTGATGGCGAGGAAACTCGTACAGCTGACTACCTGGATAATACCTTCCGCTTGCTGTGCGAAGACATGTTATATGATATGAAAGAAGAGCTCCAGACCGCTTTAGGTCGGAAGAAAGGGCGTCATCGTGGGCTCACCGTCGAGGGTGTCACCCTTGTCGGTGTTTACAGCGGTACAGATGATAGAAAGACTCGGTGGGGCATCAAGCTCAAATGCCGAGACGATTTCAAGTCGATGAAGGATGTCCCCGACAAGAAGCGCGAGTCTTTTCTTAAAAAAGATCCTGCGGGCATCAGAATTCTCAAAAATCAGTCTCTCGTGTGCATACTTTCGGGGGATAAAATCATTAGTCTCGCAAGTGTTCACCGCGTGGAAGCACTGCTTGCGGAGAACCCGCCTGTTATTGTACTTCAGCTAGAAGGGGAGGCTAGTATCGCAAAGACTCTTCTTCAGCTGCAATCATCCAATACCATCCGGCTCATTCAGATCGATACTGCCATCTTTGGGTTCGAGCCCATCTTGAAGGCTCTGCAGAACACGCAGCTCATCCCGTTGTCGGAGGAACTCCTGTTCTGGAAGGACGGGAACCTCGTTGGTAGCGCTGTGGTAATTGCGACTCAGGTTACACGACCACTTGAAATGAATCTGTCTGTGGATTTGCAGCGGCTTCTGACGACTTCATCTAGTATTGTCCTTGATAATCCCAGGCGGCATCGCTTCTGACAGGACTCACACAGAGACTTTCCCTCATCCAAGGCCCTCCAGGTAGTATTTATCGACCGCCTATCCATATCCATTTTTCTGATATCCTACAGGAACTGGAAAATCATTCATTGGCGCGCTGCTTGCAAAGGCTATCCACAATTACACCGCCCAGACAATCCTTGTGGTCTGCTACACGAACCATGCCCTGGATCAATTTCTTGAAGATCTGATGAAGATTGGCATTCCGGACACCAGCATGGTCCGTCTTGGCAGCAGAGCAAACGCGCAGGTCGCCCATCTTGGCATTGCGGGCCAGAAGAAAGAGCGTTTCGTCCGATCCAAAGCTGATTGGGCTATCGTCGAGAACCTGAAGGGGGCGTCGAGATTTCACTGCAAGACTCTAGAGGGTGCCATGAACAGGTTCATAGCCTCGAAGATCGGCTTCAAGGACGTCCTCACGTACATTGAGTTCGACGATACGGAGTACTTTGATGCATTCTGCGTCCCTGAGTTTGACGAATCAGGAATGACTCGTGTTGGCAAGGACGGCAAAGCAGTCTCCTCAGAGGAACTCATCTCTCGATGGTCTGGAGGATCTGACGCCGGGCAGTTCAAAGACGAGCCCAACGTATGTAAGGCGGCTGATATCTGGAAAATGCCTTCGGACGCTCGCCAGGAAATGATGGAGAAATGGAAGTCGGAGATACGCAAATTAATCCTCGAGGAGATTTGCACACTTGGCAGGAACTACAATGGGTGCGAAGATCAACTGACACGCAAATTTAGGGAAGCCAGGGTGGCAAACCTCATGGGGAAGAGAATCATTGCATGTACGACAACTGGAGCAGCCATGTTTGCGCAAGACATTCGTGCGGCGAAACCTGGTGTTCTTCTCGTCGAGGAGGCTGGTGAAATTCTTGAAAGTCACGTCCTCACTGCGATGGGTGAAAATACAAACCAGATGATTCTCATCGGCGACCACAAGTACGCGAGTCCATGGCGATTTTTGGGACATCTTGCTGAGGTTGACTCTCCACAGGCAACTACGTCCAAAAGTCAACAACTACAAGCTGACTGTTGAAAAGGGCGATGGCTTTGAACTCAACAGATCACTCTTCGAGCGCCTGGTTCTCATGGGCTTCCCTCATGAAACTCTGACAGCCCAACATCATATGCGTCCGGAGATCTCAGCATTCGTCAGGAAACTCACGTACCCCAACCTCACGGATGCTCCCAAGACCCAGGGACGTGACGATATTCGCGGTATCCAGAAGAACATCATCTTCATTGACCACACTTATCCCGAGGATGACGATCCTCGTATTTCCGACCGAGGCGATGGGGCTTCGTCGTCGTCAAAACAGAACACTTATGAAGTACAAATGGTTTGGAAGATTGTATGCTATCTCGCTCAGCAAGGCTATGGGACAGACAAGCTAGTCGTTCTCACTCCGTATTCTGGGCAGCTCTCAAAGCTTCGAGATGTTCTGAAGCAGGACAATGACCCTGTGCTCAATGACCTCGACTCACACGATCTCATCCGCGCTGGACTTATGTCCCCAGATGACAAGAAGCCCAAGAAGCCCATCAGGCTTGCCACCATAGGTACGTCCCTGCTACCCGACTGATCGCTAACATCTGACGTCCTCTGAACAGATAACTATCAGGGTGAAGAGAGTGACATTGTCATCGCCCGTCTGACAAGGTCTAATGACACCAATGACATCGGTTTTATGAACTCCCCTGAATGTCTGAACGTGCTCATCTCACGGGCTCGGGATGGACTCATCCTAATCGGGAACTCGCAGACATTTGTGAACGCTCGGAGTGGCAAGGAGCTCTGGGGGAAATTCTTCGAGCTCGTCAAACAAGGCGGCTACATGTACGAAGGCTTCCCGATCCATTGCGAACGGCACCCAGATCGAACGGTCCTCATCAAATCTGCGTCGGAATTCGATACTCTTTGTCCCGACGGCGGATGCACAGAGATATGGTGAGAATTTCAGAATCAGTAAATATGCTGTTCCTACTCATACTGTCTCCAGCGACGTCATGCTGAACTGCGGCATCCATTCTTGCCCTCTGAAATGTCATCAAATCCCGGACCACTCCCAAGCGCCCTGTCAACACCCGTATTCCGGCATGTGTGCTGCCAATCGCCACAAGCTGAAGTGGAAATGCTTTCAGTCGAAACCAGACCCTTGTCCGATCTGTACCGGAGAAGTTGAGTGTGCAGAGGAGAAACGAAAACGCGAACTCGAGCTGCAGCAGAAAATAGAAGCGGAGGAGCTGCAACGTCTGATACAACTTGCACAGGAGCAGTTGGAGCACGACTTACACATGACTGAGCTGGATGCCAAGCTCAAGGCGGAAACGGATGCGATAGCTGACGCCCAGGTTGTGCAGCAGCGGGCAATTGTCTTGCAACAGAAGAATAAGGAGATCGAGGCAGCCAAAGCCAATGCACAGAAAGCGGCTGCAAATGCGCAGGCGCAGGCTGATGCTGCCCGTTTTACTTTGTCATCCATGAAGATAAACCCCGCACCTCCCGCACCTCCATCCACTCTACAGTCAAATGTACCTCCTTCATCACCGCTGAATCCGCAGCTATGCACAAATCCTTCGACTGCCCAGACTCCTTTGAATTCCCAGAAATCGAACTCTCAACAACGTGGACCTTCCTCGACGACATCGAGCAATACAGGGCACACGTCGGCTGCCCACCAGGATTGGATATACCAGAAGCAAGCCAACGGTGAAAAAAACAGTGCCATCGACAGTATCATGGAGTTGACAGGGCTTGAGGATGTGAAAGCACAGGCACTTCGTATCAAGGCCCATATTGATTTGATGAAACGGCAAGGCGTCCCCGCGAACAAGGAGCGCCTCAATCTGGTTTTGCTCGGTAATCCAGGAACTGGTGAATGCTCTCCGAGGTTTTTAGCAACTGGGCCACTCACGTTTCTCCAGGAAAAACCACAGTTGCAAGGTTGTACGCGCAATTCCTCGAATCAGTTCAAGTTCTCCCAGGCGATGCCTTCATTGAAACGACGGGCGCAAACTTGGCGCATGAAGGGGTGGATGGAGCCAAAAAGCTCATCACAGATGCCATGGCTGTGGGAGGAGGCGCTATCTTTATCGATGAAGCATATCAGCTTGTTAGCGAACACCAGCACACAGGGGGTCAGATGCTGGACTTCCTCCTTGCCGAGATGGAGAACCGAGTGGGTACTCTGGTCTTCATTCTTGCGGGGTACAGCAAGCAGATGGAGAAGTTCTTCGAGCATAACCCTGGCCTTCCGAGTCATGTTCCGTACTCCCTCAAGTTTGCAGACTACACCGACGCGGAGCTCCTGACAATGCTGGAAGCCCTTGTGGAGAAACGCTATTCAGGACAGATGAAGGTGGAAGACGGCATCGGAGGCTTATATGCTCGAATTGCAGTGTGTCGACTTGAACGTGGTCGTGGTCGTGAGGGCTTCGGAAATGCTCGGGCATTACAGAACATGTTTTCCAAGGTCACTCAGAGACTCGCTGAATGACTGCAGAAGGAACGCAGGCAGGGACGGGTCGCTGATGATTTTTTGATCACTAAAGAGGACTTCATCGGTCCTGACCCATCTCAAGTCCTTCCGAAATGTACTCCTTGGGAGAAGCTACATAAAATGATAGGTTTCGATTCTGTGAAAGACTCTGTCCGTAATTTCTTTCACACCGTCGACGCGAACTACCACCGAGAGCTTCAAGAGAAAGAGCCTCTTGTGATGTCCCTGAACCGCGTCCTTCTTGGCTCACCAGGAACCGGAAAAACGACAGTTGCCAAGCTCTACGGACAGATCCTCACAGAACTTGGGCTCCTGAGCAACGGTGAAGGTAATAATCCATATTTGTTTTGTCGGCTGCCCGTTGACTCCCAATATTTCGTCAGTGGTTGTCAAGAATCCATCTGATTTTGTGGGCGCGTATCTTGGCCAAACAGAGAAGAACACCAAGGCTATCTTGGGCAGTACCGTCGGTAAAGTTCTAGTGATAGATGAGGTATGTGATCCCAGTGTCACTAGCCGATCATAATGTTGACCTTTATGTCAGGCTTACATGCTGTACAGCAAGAACTCTGGAAATCAGGACTCGTTTAAAATGACCGTAATCGATACCTTGGTCGCGGAGATTCAAAGTGTACCTGGAGAAGATCACTGTGTTTTGCTATTGGGATACAAAGAACAGATGGAAGAAATGTTCCAGGTACGCTCGAACATTCACTTGAATTACCAAGCACGAACTCTGACTTGTCTATGTACTCAGAATGTGAACCCCGGACTCGCTCGTAGATTTGCCATCGAAAACGCATTCACCTTCGAGGACTTCACCGAGTCCCAACTTCAGGAGATCTTGGACTTCAAGCTGAAGGATCAGGACCTCGGTGCCACAGACTCAGCGAAACAGGTTGCTGGTGATCTTCTGAACAGAGCCAAGAACCGTCCTAACTTTGGTAATGCTGGTGAGGTGGAAAACATGCTCGGTCTAGCTAAATCCCACTATCAAAATCGTCAAGCGTCAGTGCCTCCCGATCAACGTTCCGATGTGATCTTCGAGCCTCAGGATTTCGACCCGAATTGGGAACGCGAACGCAACGCCGCAGCCAATCTCACGAAACTCTTCGAGGATCTTGTTGGTTGCGACGACATCGTGAAAAAATTGGGCGACTATCAGAAAATTGCTCGTGCGATGAAGGCTTCTGGTGTGGATATGCGCAAACAAATCCCAACGAGCTTGATTTTCAAAGGACCTCCAGGTAAGTAACACATTCTGATCCCGAGCGGAGTATTCATGAAGGGATCTACTTCTCCCTAGGCACTGGAAAAACGACCATCGCGAGGAAGTTTGGTCAAGTGTATTACGACATGGGATTCCTTTCTTCGTTCGACCTGATCGAGTGCTCTGCCTCCGACCTCGTAGGGCAGTACGTAGGTCAGACTGGCCCAAAGACGAAGAAACTTTTCGAAAAGGCCTTAGGCAAAGTGCTGTTCATGGACGAAGCGTACCGACTTAGTAACGGGAACTTTGCGCAAGAAGCCAAACTCAAAGCACCCAGCCCCAGTCTACCAATGATATTCAGCGTGACCCAGGAGTCACCGACGCTGTCTGGAAGCAGTTGGAGGCAGGTAAAGCTGCAGCGCTGGAGGCTCGAAGGAAAGCGATTGAGGAGATAAAGAGACGTGACGCTGAATTGCGTAGAGCTGCCGCGAGGCAGCAAGCTGAGGAGGCTGCAGCTCGGGCCCTTGCTGAGCATATCAAGAGGGCACGAGACCAGGCTGAGCAAGAAAAACTCAGGCGCCAGCAGGAAGCGGCTCGACGTCGAGAGGCAGAGGCAAAGGCAGCAACAGAGAAAGCTGCTGCTGCACTCGCTCGGGTGCGCAAGGAGCAAGAGAAGACGAAACGCGAAGAAGAGAGAATGCAGCAGAAGTTGAGGAACCTCGGCGTTTGCGTACGAGGCTACCAATGGATCAAAGAAGCATCAGGGTACCGTTGCGAGGGCGGCTCTCATTTTATTTACAACTCCCAGCTGCCCTAGTTCTTCGATTCTGCCTACAGTGGCATCTGACGAGACACGACTACAACACCATGAAATTTCCCAGCGGTTTGGTGTTGACTCAAGGTCGACGTTTACGTTCGCTGCTCTTTCGAACCAGTTTTTTCTCCTTGTATCTCATTGTCATGGTGTTTTGTGTTCCTGCAGATAATCAGATTCAGTGGTTCGCATTGCCCTGAGGTAAATTTACTATCGAGAGCCAAGGCATACCGATCAAGCGATATATTAATTCGCAGGTTTGGTCCGCCGTCAAAGAACATATATCATGAATCATGGCTGTCCACGCCGGTACCGCCGTTAGAATGTTATCGATCATCTTAGCCAATACGAACCCCCTGAAGTTGCATCGAATACCGTTCTACATAAATTACGCCTTTGAATGATCTGTACCACTGTCAGTCTGTATCGTAGACTCGTAACCAGTCTGGACTACGTGACTTGTCCGTGGTATTGGTAAGCCAGGCTGGTCACGAGCCTATCTGTATCGTCCTCTAAGGGTTCGTGGCAGCCGAGGGGTACAGAGTGAGCCACCACTCAGTGGCACGACTGCCGGCCTCTGTCAGGAAATAATCAATCCGAGTTCGCCTTGCGATCGAGTCGTACAGATAGATAAAGATTGTGATGGGTAAGGAGGATATCTAGTGTAAAAGTTGTCTATTCTAGTGTTTAGATCTTAGAATTTGCTCAGCCGTTGCTGGCCATACTCCGGCGCAAAGGGCCAGTCTGAGTAGCCAGTTGGTGTTAGATTACCACGCATGTACCATGTTTTCTGGTCGCCGCGCTCAAGCGGGATGTCCTTTAGTAGGCGGAATGGAAGGTCGGGCTAAAGAAAGGAGGTGAACGTCAGTCTTCATGAAGTACAGATAAGAACAACCTAAATAGACACTCACGTTTGGCATAAACGACCTCCCGAATGCAACAAGTCCGCCCTTGTTATCTGCAGTCTCAATCGCGCTCTTCCGGTTATGCCCGTTTGCGCTGATGAATGTGCTTCCCTCGCGCCCATTCCAGATATCCCGGAGGAAATCGCTGTTGTGTTCAGAAGTCTGCGGCTCTACGACGTGGATGTACGCAAGTTTGTGCTTGCGCAGCTGCTCAACGACGTAGGAGAACTGGGGTTTCGGATCTGCCATACCCATACCTACGCCAAAAGTCAGCTAAATAAAGGTCCGTTGTAATGAATACTTAACGCACCGCTGACTATGCCCCACGGACTCATTCTGAACCCCGTCCTCTCGGCGCCTACAGCCGCCACAACGGCATCTGCAACCTCAAGTGCGAACCTTGCGCGGTTCTCGATGCTTCCACCATATTCGTCTGTACGGTGGTTGGTGACATCTTGAATGAACTGGTCGACCAAGTAGCCGTTCGCGCCATGAATCTCAACACCATCGAAACCAGCTCGAATGGCGTTTTTTGCGGCGGTGACGTAAGTGGAAATGTACTCCTTGATTTCATCCGTGGTGAGAGCGCGTGGCAATTCTGTTTCCGGCCTTCCTGGGAGGTGAACGGGAGAGGGTCCCACATAGGGGCTGTTGTTCTCTTTGGCGAGGACGGCTGTTTCGGCGGCGCGGCCGAGTGCCCAGAGTTGTAGGAAGATGAAAGAGCCCTTCTCGTGGACTGCATCTGTCACCTGTAGTCCGAGGCGTGTGTCAGTCGATCCAATGCCGACAAGTAAAAAACAACACACCTTCTTCCATCCCTCCACGTGAGCGTCAGTGTATATTCCAGGGGCATTGTCATAACCCCCAGCGTTTTGAGATATGAATGTGGCCTCTGTGATAAGAAGAGTGCCAGGGATGGACCCTCGCTGAGAGTAGTACGCTGGTGCTTGTGGGCTTGGGACGTGATCTGCGTGTGCGCGGAAACGGGTAAGTGGGGCAAGGACGACGCGGTGCTGCAAGTTCATGTTCCCCACGCGGATGGGGGAGAAGAGGGCGGAGATTGAGGAGGACATGGTGATCTATTGGAATTAAACTAGGTATGAGATGCGGTATGAGATGCTTGGAATAGATTGTCTGGCAGCATAGTGATGCACACAGTGCACTTTATAAGATGTTCCTCGCAGTAACATGATGAACGGTTTGATGATAGATTTGTAAAGACATCCGCGGGCGATTAGGTGTGCAATCGTCATAATAGCGTGAGGTACCGTAGGGCCTGTGAATGTCTGAATGACTGCGAAATTCGGGTTTACTCAGCAGGAAGCACTCCGAGTATCAGCCCAGGCTGACTGATTCTAGGACCAACAATTATGGCATTTGCACAGCATTTTTCATCAGGCGCCTGTAGCCTTCTCCTTGTTTGTCATGAAGTTTGAACTCAACTGACGATCCGATCTGCTCGCTGACAATCGATATGAAAAGATCTCGAATCAATAGCAAGGGCATCCAACAGCTAGTTCAAGGTAATCTCATTGGATTGTCGTACGATTACTCCACGAGCCATTCGAAACAGCGCTAAGACCCTGGCATATCAAATTCTGTAAACGTCTTTATGCGACACTCCGCACCGGATCACGATGGCCTTTGAGTGTTGCGACGACAGCGCCAGTCTCCGCAGTCCATACAACAATCGTTTTATCATACGACCCGCTGACGAACCTCTTGCTGTCTGGGGAGAAGCACACCGAAGTCACCTTGCCATGTGTATGCTTCACCAGCGGATCAAATACCATCTGCTTGCTCTCAACGTCCCAGATGGTGATGATTTTATCATTTCCACCGCTCGCAATTCGCCTCTCACTCTGGGGATACGGCTACTGAGTACAACCAGCCCTTGTGTCCCTCGAATGGCCTTACCATCAATTCTCCTTTCTCCACGTCCCAAATTCGCAGGGTTCTATCATCTGAAAGACTGGCGGGGAAGAGTTAGTACTTAATACATTCTGCAAGATGTAATCTCAAATGTGTCAGCATTCCGGTATTCAGTGGTTCGTGGTTAAATCATTTACGGATGCCGTGTGCAGGACGGTCCTGAGATACATCTGCAAGGATGGGCCGCCAGCGTTTCAGGTGGAAGTCATTAAATGATGACCACAATGACAAGGGCGGACCGATATCGACGATCGAGCGACTGGATGATGGACGAATACCGCTTAAGTCTCGGCTGGAACTGTCAGCGACGATCTGATCATGCTGCAATGTGGTAATTCGCTTTCCTGTCGTTCGATACGATACAAATGCCTGCAGTAGGGGGGATTGTTCCAGGCACTATCAAGGTATGAATGAAAACGTGTCAGAGATAAGTATCTGTTCTTCGAAATCCATGCAACTACAATATCTCAAGCGTCCTCACGTCCATCATGTCACCAACAGAAGTCATGTCCTTGATTCATGCGATGATATTGTGATCCGAAGCAATCCTCTTGTACTCCCCGCCACGCTGCTGCGCTAGCAAAAGCGCACCAGAAGGCTGTCCAAGACGAACGATCAACCTCAACTCTCGTGAGTGATACTCCGAATCAACCGGCTCATCTTCTCCATGATACATTCCAAGTGATTCGACTGATAGAGACTCGGGCTCGGATCCGTATACGCTCTGCGTCTCGTCTGCAAGGTCAGGTAGCTCGAGGTCATAACGATTCCACGGACGAACGAACAAGTATGGCTGCCGAGTAGACTTTGCTCGCGAGAACTGAATCGGCTTTTCTTCTGTGGTGATTGAGATATCTTGAAGCCCATATGCCTTGACCTTAGAAGTGAGACCCGTTTCCAGGTGTTGACTACGCTTCAATTTCACTTCTTTGATAGGAAGTGTGATGCAGGGCAGTTGCAGCCTTCGGTTTGCGAAACGAGGAGGGCTCAGGTGGTCAAGTCGGGTATACAAAGTCAAAGGCAGCTCTACGACTGCGGCATTTCGCAGTGACGAGACCGACTCCTGTATCTCATCTTCAGACAGAGATGGCGGCATGCATGGCGGAGGTTTGTACGACGCAATTTCGGCTGGCAGACAGCTGTTGAACTGGGATGATTTCCCGACCCAGTCCAGGGCTGTAATGTCGCCCGACTGAGCCACGATCTCCTGCAAGAGCCGACCGAGCGCATTCTGCTTCGTCTCGCTGTAGATGACAGGGAGGTGGATACCAAATATGCCAAACAATGAGTACGCGATGTCTTCCTGCAACGTCGTGGAGCGCGCGGATGCCTATTGCAGTTTGTCTCACGCACCTGTCATCCCCGGATGGTGCCCTGCATTACGAGCAATTTTGCAACTTCGCCGCGGTCCCGACTGGATCTAAATCGTATACGACCTTGTCCTGAACATCTTGCAGTAGCAGCTCCTTGCTTTCCCAACTATGCGATAACATGGCCCGACTGAAATACTTCGTGACCGCTTCTTCGAATGAACAGGCCGGTTCATCACCGATGAAGACAAAATCCGTGCTGTCCATAAAGGCATTTATCTGCACCTCTCGATTGCATAAACGTCCAGTGGAGGTGTCGATTAGGCGAAGCGGAGCGCTTTCCAGCCGAGCATCGATAACTCGTCGAATAATTTCTTGGACTTCAGATGGACTGGCATATTGCTGATGCAACGCTGGGGAAAGTGTTCATTACTTCACGCTGACGCACGATGGGTTCAGCTTACTTCGTATCTGGGCGTCGGGTGCATCATCTAACTTCAAAAGCATGATTTTGAGGACCTCGATTGCTTCATCATAGCGCTGCATGCTTCAGTTCGTACCCAAGATGAGAAGAAGGATTGAGTTCGATTACCTATGCATTGGCGGTGTAAGTCCAACTGCTAGAGAAATGATGGATATAGTCCGCACCATGTCCGCGTCGAAAAGGGTGTCCGCATAGATATTCCGTTCCAAATGTGCATTACTGCGTTGCGCAAGGAGGAAGTTGCATGAGGGGTCCAGCCCGATTGCTGCCGAATACATTACAATAGCCACCTCATAATTGTTCACAGCAACAACCTCGTCTCACTTTGTGACACAGCGTGCAGTGCACTGCTTCTTGAAGGCTAAACGACCCAGAGTAAGTGTCGATGATTAAATCTTTTACGACCCCAAGCACTCACTGATGGACCATTCGGGGTAGCGCGGTCCTTCGGATCGTCGCCAATAATGTCTTGGTGAGATTGGGCCGCTTCGCTCACTCGATCAGCGAGAAGGAACGCCTCACACCGTCTTTTGTTGATAGTTGACCATAATAAATCCAAGTCCCAGCCGAAGAGCTGTCCAGCACATTATCAATCAGTGAAAGTGTAGTTTGTGACTTCGTATAGTGATGCACCACTGCCGTGAATATATTCAGTCTAGGATCAAAAGTGCTCCGAACAGTGACAAGTGGTCTCCGATGCTGTACGGACGCTCGCGCAGAAAGTAGCGAAGGACAACGCCACCAACGTGGAAGCTCATGCGCCAGCGAGAGGCCGCACGCATCCAGGAGCCAGAGGCTAAAGCCGCTCGAGATAGGGCCATAACCGCGCTGAGAGAGAAGCAGCAAGAGGAAGAGAGGAGGAGGCGTGAGGAGGCCAGAGTACAGCAGAAGTTACGGAAAATGGGTGTGTGCTGTGCAGGCTTTCGCTGGATCAAGCAGACAGAAGGTTATCGATGCGCTAGAGGTAGCCATTACAATGCCCAGCTGAGTATCTAGGTTGGATTAGACGTCAACCGACTGGGACAGTCATACGTAATTTAGTCTCTCTATGCAAACCATGGACGAAGGAAGACAAGTGTTCCTACTCTTGTTTGTATGCATTTCGGAACTCCCCACTGTAAAGTCACATTCAGTTACCGAATCAAATTGATCAAAATCGTGATGCAATCTCTATTGAGTACAATATCGAGGATCAAAGCTTCAGGCGCAGTGCGTCGGAAGATACGAATAGCAATAAAGTTATTCGTCTTGCAGGAAGTGACTAAAACATATGACACAAGAAAAAGGTTGAAATTTGAGCGTTATACTAGATCTAGCGATATGAATCGTTGAAGGGCGTTTCAAAAGAAAATCTGTTAATACCTGGGTGTTGTACTAAGCGTAACCAAAGGACTCGATGTGTAGAGTAACACTCGGACCATCGTTACTGAGAGGGCTAAACACCGGAAATTGAAGGGCACGACGAACAGATCGAGCTATACCCTGTGAGCCACACACTACAAACAAAGTAAGCGTCGCTGTAATTTGTAACATGTGGAGACGAAGACTGACCACTAACAGACATCCTACCCGTCGCCATTTCCACTTCACCTCTGAGCATAGCTGGTAGGTTGGGTCTTCCGCTCTGAAGCTTGACCGACTCTATGGCGAAAAGGGAGTCTTTGCTTTTGACTATAGGTTTCCCGTCCTGCAATACCACCGTCTCGGAGGGCAAATGCTCGCACACCGGTTTTGCGTCATCAATGGAACAATGTGATAAGGACTCAGCAGTTGCTGGGCTGCCGGTAACATGGATGTGGATTGAGATGGATAAAGAAGGAGGGACAAGTTGGAGTGCTCGGATGAGAGTCTCATCGATCCAGTGAATATGATCTGACGAAAATATATGAGTCGACCTTGATAATGCCTCAAGCCGATAGTGGATGCATGGACAATACTCACCGGCGTTCCGAATTGACCAAACGAAAACCACACGACTACAGCTGCTTTTACCGTTACGAACACCTCTGAAAAAAATCTTAGGTTGAAAATACACAAACGGTAAGCCAGTCGACATACTCTATTATATCCAGCAAGAACGGTAGCGTGTACGAGACTCCGGATCCACCTGAAAATAAAATATGCAGAAGCAGTGCTCGCGGAAAGTTCGGCCACTAACCAGCAATGAGCACAGATGTGTCGTATGAACCCAGGTTATGAGAAGGGCCGTATGGTCCATCGATAAAGACTTTGACTTTATCACCCTTCGAGGCAGCTTCTTTCAAGCGGGCAGTGAATCCCTTCCTCACGTTAATGAAAAAAACGAGCTCTTTCCAGAAGGGAGCACTACCGCCGAGAGCGTGTTCTGCGATCCGAGTGTATTTTTCAACTCGTGGCTTCTGTTCCTCAAGCACATCAAAAAGGTTCGAATTAAAACTCGCAATGGTGAAAGGGTGGGCTTCGAATGGCAGGCGTGAGACGGACGGCATAATAAGATAGGCAGTTTGCCCTGGCGTCCAGCGGAAATGAGACGGGCGGTGGAAACGCAACCGAACAAAGTCATCTGATAGGAGTTCAGCGGTTGCATCCATTGTAGACCCTGACCTGAATCCGAAGTATGAGTGGTTAAACACCACAAGACCAAGGGCGCGGATAAGGCGGTCTGATCCCCAGATTACGAAACAGGGATAGATCCAGTAGGTGAGTCTGGCATCCATGAGTTATGAATACTCGAGTTGTGCATAAACTCACCCATCATATTGTGTGTGGAAGTAAGCACAGACGAGGAAGGTCCTGAAATCAACTTTGTGTGATGTTACAAAAACAATAGAACTGGAATTGGCTCACAGAACCATGACAAAATGAACGTAGAAGAAAAGCTCATAGGCTCGTGCTCGGATGGGGCGCAGGGAGATGACGCATAGAATTGTCAATGCAACAATGGCAGTGATGCCGCATCTTAGCCACGACTTCTCGAGATATGGTTGGAATCTATGTGGTGTTAGTACGTTACATTCTTTATGCATGTGCACGTACGGCGCGTTTTGGACAACCTGACTGCTTGCATGAAACCAGAGCAAGATAAATACGACTCTGGACATCATACGATGGACGTAGTTAAGCTTGAAGAACAACCCAAAACCGTGTTATCACAAAGCAACAGCAAATATCGTAAACAGACTTGCCTTGTCGTAGCTGATACCGGTAATTACTGCATGCAATTCAGCAAACAGGTGAGAATTTCCGTATACCAACCGTACAGGATACAATATTGTTCTTGGTTCCAAGCGCGGTAATCAGTGGGAACTGGCTTGCGGCCAGCGCGCCCGAGCGGTTGCACCAGTATGTGGGGTCCAATATGTGACCTTCGAGGTTGGTTGCTAGAAAGCATTCTCAGATCCTGTCGTAACATTGGCAGACGACTTACTGTTGATAAATGCCCATACAAAAAGAAAAGAAATGTATGCCATGGTCACAAAAATCTCAACCATGTTGAGGGTGTACCACTTTCCGATTTCAAGTGTCCAGCGGAAAGCGATAACACGGTATGCATTAATAAGTCCCACAGGGATGCGACACCATGGAAAAACGCGACGATAGGGCACAACGGCCTGTTCTGGATCAGATTGGTTGGACGTTGGACGACTCCTGGCGAACTTGGAGTGAAAGAAAGGAATCCACTGGAAGACGGCGATGATAAAAATGAAAAGACCGATACAATACCACGCCTGCATCGGGTATAGCTGGTCTCTTGTGGCTTGCAGAGAGTCGTCTGTGGGACCCTGTTTCGAGGTAGGAATCAAAACATCCATCTCTGCATGAGCCATGGTTGGAAGAGGATAGTCCAAGGGCCTGTACTTAAAGGGTTGCACTCTTTGCAATTATAGTCAGTCCCGGCGTGAAACGAAATTATGTACGTACAGAAGTGCCAAGTGGAACTTTGGATAGACCTGGAGACGATGGCAGGTGTTGCCTCAGATGCTAACTGAGAACGCTAAACCGGAAGATTGGCTGGAAAGTGGACATTAGTACGTTGGACCAAGGTTTCCCAATAGCATAGAGTTATATCTGTCAATCTTATCATTGTCCCCGTGGCCCGATGGAAATTTCATCATTCTTATTGCCGTGCAAGCGATGTCAAGTGACCCATTTTGAAAGAGCTTTGAATCAGCGCTGCAACCTAGCAGGCTCAAACAATAGCACATAACCATCTGGTTCAAGTCCCAAATTGATAAAATGTTGGAGATTGCACTAGCTTGTCAAAAAAAAATGGTGCGCTGAGGAGCTACATGCAAAACTCTGAAACATGGGCCAACCCTGAGATCTGAGAACGTGGTATTGACTCGGGCTTATTCGTGACTTATGTCGGAATTTTGCGACCGCGGTTGCAATGAACCCCTGTTTAGATGTCATTGAAATGTCCTGAAATGATAGAGCCAGGTAAAAATGACGCGGTCGTGACGCGCCGCATGCAATGGCTGTGACGCGGCATTGACGCGGCACTACTGGTTCAATTGTTTATCGATTACCTTCATTCCTGCACATCTGTCTGGGAGAAGAAGCTCTTGCACAAGTTGCACCCATACCCATCAAGCGTCGTCGTGCTTCACAGAGAGTCCAGAAAGGAAGGAAAGCCAAGTAGTTATTGTTGTAGCTATACACTCGTTAGTATGATGAATGAAATACGAAAGAAATGGGCACAGACCTAGAGCACAGATGGCATGTGACTTACACGATATGCACTAAGGTGGAATGTCTGGGAGGATTCCAAGCTGCGTCAAGCCTAGCGCGTCACCTAGTGGCTGCGTCAGTGCCGCTTCACTGTTGCGTCACGACCGTGTCAAAATAGCCACGCCCGAAATGATAATCCCCGACTCTCCAGGGGAGAGGAGGGCTTTTGCGGTGATTATCGACAAGTAGACTAGCCTGCAAAGACGTGAAAATGCTGCGCCACTGCTGCGACTGCTGCGGCAAGTGCCGCGACCACTGACTGCGATGCTACCAAACAGTGAATGCGCATCAACTGTACCTGCTGCTAACTGCTTCGACCTCGCCTGTGACCTCTAGACGAGCCACGGAGTCGAGCGCGCGCATATTTTCTTATGACCTAATACACTAGTTTCTTTCTACCGATTCCTCCGCTTAGGATACCACAACAATGATTATTTGAGACACCGTACTTTCTGGTAAACGAGTGACCTGAGGCGGTTGAAAAGCTAACCAATTCACAAGCCTACTAACTACATGACCAGGTACTACAGTTCTGACGCGTGCGCAATCTGATGTAGCCATCTCAAGTCGCAGCCGGTACCACCTTCCTTCGCGTCTTAGGTCCCCCTTGTGATCTTGTTTGCCGTCGCTTTCGAGGTCGTGGCATGCGATGACTACTAGAAATGATGTGCCCATGTCAGGCTTGCGTCCTTGGTGGGACTTGACATGGGCAGCGGGAGCTTTGTCCTGTGAAAGTGGGATCTCCTGAAGGCGCTTTTGGGTGCCAGGTCCCTTGCTCTGTGTCCGGGAGTCCTTTGGAAGGCACTTCGGTCGTGGCTCAGGCACAGGAGCAGCACCTTAGGACAGGGACTGATACACTGTTTTTGGTGACTGCGACAGTTTCTCGCCCGCTACCAATGCCAGACTTTTTGGGGTGTGGGTGGGTTGCAACCACATTGGATGGTAAACTGACATCGGGCTGCACAGTTTCGAATCGGCTAGCATGTGCACCACTCGATCTAACCAGATCACTCGAAGGTATGTTAAAATTGATGACAACATATGAGGACGGGTGTGACTGGAAAGACGTCGGTGTACTGGTACTCCCTGCAGGAGGGTACAAGCGCTCCATGGACGATGGAGGGATGGGGGCAGGTGATACGCTCGGAGCATGTCGATGCTGTGGTGCTGCTGCTGTTGCTGATGGTTGGCAATCTGTGCAGATGCATGTCGAGGGAACAGCATTAGTAGCAGGAAAATAATAATTATATATATGTCGGATTGCCTCGACGCACTGAAGATTCGAAATATAGACTGACAAAAACCATTATTTCTCACTAGTTAGTGCATAATCTTGTATGGCATTGGAATCTCAGTGACTGCGATTTGTCGCAGCACCAATCGCAGCACACCGCAGCACCATATTTCCTTATTTGGGGGGTGCTGCGGTGTGCTGCGATTGGTGCTGCGGTGTGCTGCGACGTGCTGCGACAGTGACTGACTTGCTGGAAAATCAACACGGGAGAGTTCTGTTATAATGCAATACTCTTTAGTAGTTTTTCGTATTATACTCACACTGTAGGTCGCATCGTAATACACTCGTAATGCACATTCAAGTTGCACATTGCACATACTACATAAGATTATAAGTAACTCTCCTAAAACATATTCATTGGCGGACATGGTATCTGGCATCTGTAATACGAGTGAATGGTGCCTGCACATTCATGCTTGGGCAATGATATATAGTACTTTCACCCACCCTGTCAGCATCAAAATTTATGTGGAAAGCCAGAAGCTGAAATGCGAAAGAACGAGAAGACAAAACTCACTACAGGGGTCCAGGTTCAGTGCGGCAGATCAAGACTCCAAGCCATGTCCAGAGCTAGCTGATCATGTTAAAGTCTTGAATGGTGTTGATAAATGCATTAGAAACGACGCTGAGGAGCATGTAGTGGGCGACAACAGGCGATAAGCATACTTAAAGACAACTTCAGGTTTGCAGTTGGAACGTCGCGGCAGTTGCCGCAGCAGTCGCAGCAGTGGCGCAGCATTTTCCTAGTGCCCCTTAAATATTGTTTGTCATGAAGTTTGAACCGAACCTGCGACGATCCGATTTGCTCGCTGACAATCGCTATGAAAGGATCTCTAATCAATAGCAAGGGCATCCGATAGCTAGTTCAAGGTAATCTCATTGGATTGTCGTACAATTACCCCACAAGCCATTCGAAACAGCGCTAAGACCCTGGTATATCAAATTCTGTAAACGTCTTTATGCGACACTCCGCACCGGATCACGACGGTCTTTGAGTGTTGCGACGACAGCACCAGTCTCCGCAGTCCATACATCAATCGTTTTATCATACGACCCGCTTGCGGTCTCTTGCCATCGGGGGAGAAGCACACCGACCAAACCCAGTGTGTATGCTTCACCAGCGGACGGAATACTATCTGCTTTGCTCTCGACGTCCCAGATGATAATGGTATTATCACTTCCACCGCTCGCAATTCTCCTGTCGTCTGGGGATACGGCGACCGAGTACACCTCGCCATTTTGTCCCTCCAATGGCCCTCCTACCAGTTCTCCTTTCTCTACGTCCCAAATTCGCAATGTTTTATCACGTGAACCAGTGACGACCTGTCGACCATCTTTGAAGAACGCGGATGCCTCCACTCCGCCCGTGTGCCCTTGCATCATCCACGTTGGCGTCAGTTGCCCTCGTGGTGTCTGCACCGGCTGCCCTCCCAAAGTGAGATCCGCATCTTTTGCTGCATCACGCACCCCTGACATCTCGCGTTGACATATAAATGATCAGTAGTTTTTGAAGTTGACGAGGGCAGTACGTCTGGGATACCGTTGCGTTGCGGATATTGTGTGGTGAGTAATGTTGGCGCCCATAACCCAATTCGTGTATATGTAGGCGTTTATCCACGGTTCTCATTGGCTCCATATCACGCGGCCACGGCATGGATCTCACTTAGCTTTTTCCATCATAACTCCCTTTATAAACGCCCGTCATATAACAGTAGCCCCTTCATTCTGTACACAGCGAACCCGCTCGAAAGCACATGTATATAGTGCACAGCCAACTCTACAACCATATATTCTTCTACTCAACTCAACTTTCATCATCCTTTATGACACACCCCAGTTCGCCACGAGATCAAAAGGCCTAGAACGACCGCCAGGCGCTCATCTCTTATCACTTCCAATATCGATGGGATGTTACATATCGGGCATGAATATCTCGAGTGGCGACTAATGCTTGTTACTAGTGTACTGATTTGTCTGCTTGCCCGCATGATAACGATCCGAACCTCCCGGGCAAGTTTTCTATGGTTCACATCAACACCATCTACGCTAGCCCAAGACCGCTCGTCGATTCACAACTATACTGCATCCTACCCGTATGTAAACCGAGCGCATCACCCTAAACGCCATTCGAATCAACAAAAATACTTTGAACAATCAAGATACATGTCGGTTGCATCCACCAGTTGTCCTCGTCGCCCTCCGTTCCAGTTCTTTACTTCTTTCAAAGCAATACTGTATCCACTCGAAACATCCCGCACCCATGAAATCAGCAAAACACGGTGTATCGCCCAATATAAATTGACTGTTGCTGTTCACATACCATCCGTCCATGGTATTGCGTGCAGCCCCCAATACATCACACTGTTCCTCTCTCTTCTCGGGTGGTGCAAACTGCTCCCATGGAATGCCGAACCACTCCATGCCAGTGCGCATATAATACTGCCTGCTCTCGAAAGACGTGCACCAATGCGGCTGCGGCATACGGTAGGACTCTCGGTGTATCGGGGGTATTGCTCGTTGAGGTACTGTGCGATCGCAAAGGAATCATAAACCTATTCGTATTGGGGGTCCATGATAACAGGGAGCGTGTGCACGGGTGTTGGAGTTCCCTTGATCACCCACGGGCCACGAGCTGATGAGGGCAAGAGGATTTTACTCGTAGAAAGGCTTGACGATCTTCGGGCACTCGAGCCAAACGGTTTCGAAGGGCAGACACTCCTGAAGCGGGTAACACGCCTTGTTTTCATCGTATTCAGAGACCATGATGATTAACCCTGCACGATGCTGGGAATGTCATAGAAGATGATATGTAGGTTTTCGGAGCCCTGACGTCGACTGCATCAGTGCTTCTAACACATCCGAGTAGCGCGGGGTTGGGTTTTTATGTGCAAAGCAAAGCTGACCTGCAGGGCATCATCGCCTCCGAATACTGCGGCAAATTTTAGCCACCAAATGGATATGGTAAGTACATAGAACTAAAAGTTCCGAAACGCAGGCAATTGCCGTGCGACCCAGTGCTTACTGCCACTCAGGCTGCGGTTTAGGAGAAATTATGTTGTGTTGAGACGTTGAGGCGCTAGTGGAACACGCACTTGGATTTGCGGTACCCGCCTATCGTCCAATCAGCATTATTTTTCTCGGGCGGTCTGGTATACATATTACCTTCTCGAGCGTTTTCCTGCCACCAAGTATGTTATCGTGAAGAGACGCCTGCAAATACTAACTAGTGCTTGCGCAGATCCTGTTTGTTGTTATTCGATCCCACGCGCCCTCTGACGCTCAAACCGTTGCAACGTTGCATTTTTCTCTTCGCTACCACCATCACTCAAGTACACCCAGCAAATGTCTGACCGACGAGCTGCCCAGCTTAACAAACGGTTCTACGACGTTCTCAAGGGTGAAGTCCTCATACAGCCACGAACCTGCCACTTATTTCTTGATGCAATATGTTCCCAGCCAGATGTGACGGTATGCGTAAGTAAGATAGTAGGATATCCAAAAGGACCGTCGTTCGTGCAGGAGGCGATGCGATTGGACTTATCGCTGGAGTTCATGAACGGCATTGGTGCTAATGTTCTTGCATATCTCCTTCAGGCTACAAGCATTAGCAGCAATGTTCTGGATCACCTGTTCGTTCAGATTGTCGAACCAGATTTCTTCTGGTCGGCGTTTAGTCACGCCTTTGCTCGTGGAGAGCTCCTCGAAAAAGCACAATTTTCCTTCGCTAGCCTCCTTCTTCGGCTTCTGAACCTCTCGAATCATGATACGGCACCTTATCGCGAACTAGCAGGCAGGCCAAATGTGCTCTCCAAACTTACCAGCTCCGCAAACTCGGAGATCCGGCTGATTGGAGAGAAGATTAAGCATATTCTTTCAACGTATGGCTCGTCAGCCCCTTCCTCGTCTGCCAATGGCCCAGGTGGACGACATGACAATGATCTCGTCAACTTTCGCGATATTGCGATCCTTCCCACAGCCGACGAAATTCGATCCAAACAGTTACCATTTCTGCGCCGTAGCTCGGAGTTAGAAGACGCGTCCGGAGAAAGTACTCGTATCGCGGATCATCTTGACAATACGTTCCGCCTTCTTCGTGAAGACATGATAGCAGAGATGAGAGAAGAACTTCAGGCGTTCGAAGGAAAGAATGTCAAGCGCCGCCGCGCTAACCTGATAGACGGTGTCATATTCAAAGGAGTTTACCATGGCACTGATGATCGGAAAATGCCGTGGGGAATAACATTGGAGTGTGTTGACGACCTGCCATCTCTGAAGCACATTCCCCCGAAGGACCGGAAAAAGTATCTCACAGATGATCATGCTGGCTCCAAGATCCTTCGTCACCAATCACTCGTCTGTGTGATGGTTGATGGGGAGGTGGTCGGCTTTGGCACTGTGAACCGAGTGGAAGATCTCTTGGTCCGCAGCCCTCCTATTATCGTCATTCAATTAGACGGGCGGGCGAGTACAAGCAGAACCATCCTCCGGCTCCACAATGCCAAAGACGCGAAGCTCTTACAGATTGACACTGCTCTCTTTGCCTTTGAGCCGGTGCTCAAGGCATTGCAGAAGACGCAGCACATCCCAGTATCTGATGAGCTGCTGTTCTGGAAGAGCGGTGTCGTTCTGCGGAGGCCCCCGCAGATGGCTGATGCCGTTATCACAGCCGTCTGCACCAACCATTCTGGAAACTTGCAACACTTGCTTCAGACTCCCAACCCCATCAATTTAGATCGCTCGCAAGCCTTGTCGATTCTTTCTGGCCTGACTCAGAGGGTGTCATTGATACAGGGTCCTCCAGGTATGTTCTTTTAAGCTGTAGATGCTAATTAGACGCTTATGTGGCACATCAGGGACCGGAAAATCGTTTGTGGGCGCCCTCTTAGCCAAAGCTCTGCACGACTTCACCGATCAGACAATTCTTGTCGTCTGTTATACCAATCATGCTCTAGATCAGTTTTTAGAGGATCTTCGCAAAATTGGCATTCCTGACAACAATATGGTCCGACTTGGGGGTAGAGCTACACCGCAGCTCGCACATCTCAACCTTTTCAATCCTAGTCAGAGGACCTCTCAGCCCCCGCGGACGAAGGCGGACTGGACTATGATCGATGAATTCAAGAACAGAATTCGGTTTCTCTGCACTCGCCTCGACAACTCTGTTGCGGAGTTTGTGGCAAACAAGATTCATTACGAGGACATCTTAACGCATATCGAGTTCAAGGAGACGATGATTATTTTGAAGCTTTTCGTGTTCCCAAGTCAGATGACGGGATGACGGTCATAGGCCGCGGTGGTCGGGAGGTTGACCCAACATATCTCATTGCACTATGGGAGAGGGGCCGCCGTGATGCAGGCATCTTCAAGAATGCAGCTCACCTGCAGACGGGCGAATCAACTCGCATTTGGGCCACTCCCTTGCCTGTCCGTCAAACTTTGATGGCGAAATGGACGCACGACATTCAGGAGGAGATGGTAGATGATATCGGTGCGGTTGGCCGAGATTACAACACTTGTCAAATGCAACTCAGCCGGAAGTACGGCGAGTCATTGGTTGCGACGCTCAAGGCTAAAAGGATCGTTGCATGTACAACAACGGGTGCTGCAAAATTTACCGAAGACCTCCGAACTGCCGCTCCTGATGTTGTCCTTGTGGAGGAGGCTGGAGAGATCTTGGAGAGCCATATTCTGACCGCCCTTGGCGCGAACACCAATCAACTGATCCTTATTGGAGACCACAAGTATGTTTCCAATTACTACTCTTAACGTCTTGTTCTGAGTGATGCATTTAGGCAGTTGAGACCAAAAGTCAACAGCTATGCCCTCCAGGTCGAGAGCGACCAAGGATATGACTTGAACAGGTCGCTTTTCGAGCGCCTTGTTCTGAAAGGATTCCCTCACGCTACTCTCACCAAGCAACACCGCATGCGGCCCGAAATCTCCACACTTGTCCGCGAACTTACATACCCCGAACTCACAGACGCCGCGGGCACTCGCGGCAGAGACGATATTCGTGGCGTCCAAGATAACATCATTTTCGTCAACCATGCTCACCCTGAGGATGGTGATATGAAAGTCAGCGATCGCAACGATCCTGGTTCTGCGACTTCAAAAGAAAACTCCTATGAAGTCGGCATGGTTCTGAAGATCGTCCGGTATCTCGCTCAACAAGGTTATGGAACGGATAATATCGTCGTCCTAACGCCTTATCTTGGGCAGCTCTACAAGCTTCGGGAAGCTCTCAGGACAGACAATGATCCGGTGTTGAACGACCTCGACTCTTATGACTTGGTTCGTGCGGGGTTACTCTCTCCCGACGCTGCAAAGGTATCCAAACGGAAGATAAGACTGGCTACCATAGGTATGAACTCCGCCTGAACTAACGCCTGACAGTCAACTGACTGGAGCAGACAATTATCAGGGAGAGGAAAGTGATATCGTGGTCGCTAGCTTGACACGATCGAATCCTGATGCTGCTATCGGCTTTATGAAGTCCCCTGAGCGTTTGAACGTCCTCTTGTCTCGGGCCCGCAATGGTTTCATCCTTATTGGCAATATGTATACGTTCCAGAGCAAATCCCCTCTTTGGAGTCGTATATTTGATCTTCTCAAACAAGCGTCACACATCTATGAAGGGTTCCCTGTCAAATGTGAACGCCATCCTACGCGGAAAGCCATTCTGCGAGATGCCAACGATTTCGATGACCGATGTCCAGACGGAGGTTGTGCGGAGCCTTGGTGAGTGTCTTATTGACGATATTCGGGGCAGCTCGCTGATCTTGCTGCCTTTAGTGGTACCATGCTCAGTTGCAACGTGCACCCTTGTCCTTCGAAGTGCCATCAACTTTCTGATCACTCCAAAATACTTTGTCAACATCCATTTTTCGGGAAATGTGCGGCGGGCGTCCACAAAATGTCGTGGAAGTGCAATCGAGGGCCTCCCATGAAATGCATTCCATGCGAGAATGATGCAGCGCGGACCGAAAAGCAGTTACTGCGTGACGCAGCACTCCAGGAGAAACGTGATGTCGAACAAGCCGTTCATGATACCCGAATGGCTGAAATGGACGCAAGACTTAAAGCCGAGGTTGAAGTTATCGCAGATGCCAATACTGCGAAGCAGAGAGAGGCTATGATCAAGCAGAAGGAACGAGAGATCCAAGAGGCAAAAGTTCGTGCGCAGAAAACGACAAGTCCCTCAAAGGACGGCAGTGCAAACACATCCAAGCCGTCGTCCTCTCCCCCACAGCAATCCTCCGATCCTTCGTCTGCTCCTTCACAACCTCCCGACCAGCGAAGCTCTGCCGCTCGTGATGACTGGGAGTCACAGAAGAAGCTCTTAGGCGAGCAGAACGACGCGATTGATAGCATCATGGCGATGACTGGACTGGAAGGAGTGAAGTTGCAAGTCCTAGAAACCAAGGAGAAACTAGACTTGATGAAGCGCCAGGGAGTCTCCGTGAACAAGGAGCGTCTGAACCTTGCGCTCTTGGGAAATCCAGGAACAGGTAGGAGCCTTTCTTTGAAGTAATCTGTTCGCACTCATTGTAACTTTTTCGCAGGGAAGACAACGGTCGCAAGGCTATATGCTCAGTTTCTTGAATCGATACAAGTACTTCCGGGAAACGCATTCAAGGAAACAACAGGGGCGAGCCTGGCACATGACGGCGTCGGTGGTGCAAAGAAGCTCATTGAAGAGGCTATGAAAGTCGGCGGTGGTGCCATATTCATCGATGAGGCCTACCAGCTAGTTAGCGGACAGAGTGGGTCTGGTACCGACGTTCTCGACTTCCTCCTTGCGGAAATGGAGAACCGGGTTGGAAGCCTGGTCTTCATCCTTGCTGGGTATAGTCGTCAGATGGAAAAGTTCTTCAATCATAATCAAGGTCTTCCGAGTCGTGTCCCGCATAGATTCACTTTCGAGGACTATTCCGACGAAGAGCTCCTTGACATGCTCGCTGATCTGGTGGAGAAACAGTATGGAGGCCAGATGAAGGTCGAAGAAGGCATCCGAGGTCTTTATGGTCGAATCGCAGTCCGACGCCTAGGCCGCGGTCGCGGCCGCGAAGGCTTTGGCAATGCCCGTGCACTGCAAAACATGTTTGCGCAGATACGCCAGCGACAGGCTGCGAGGGTAGGAAAAGAGCGCAAGAACGGATCATCACCAGACGATTTCTTGCTCGTTAAGGAAGATCTCATTGGCCCCAATCCGGACACCGTTCTTCCGCACTGCCCTTCGTGGATCAAGTTGCAAAAGCTCACTGGTCTCGAATCCGTGAAGCAATCTGTCGGCAACCTCTTCAATCTCATCAAGACGAACTATCATCGCGAGTTGGCAGAAAAGCACCCTCTCGATATGGCCCTTAACCGGGTTTTTCTTGGCTCCCCAGGCACTGGCAAGACTACTGTCGCCAAACTATATGGTCAAGCACTGGCGGACCTAGGGCTTCTGAGTAACGGTGAAGGTTCGGTGTTCTTCTGAAGAATGTTCGAGGATCATAACCTGATTGTTTCCTTTAGTTGTGGTGAAGAATCCTTCAGATTTTGTCGGGCAACATCTCGGGCACTCTGAACAGAACACTAAGGCCATCTTGGAGAGCACTGTCGGAAAGGTCCTGGTCATCGACGAGGTGGGTATACGTGTTCGCCTCCACCTCACGGTGCTCACTGTCTCGCCAGGCATACATGCTGCACAGTAAGAACGGTACCCAGGACCCCTACAAGACCGGCGTCATCGACACCATGGTTGCGGAGATACAGAACGTACCAGGGGATGACCGTTGCGTCCTACTCTTGGGATACAAAGAACAGATGGAAGACATGTTCAAGGCAGGTCATCTACGACCTCGTGATCAACAACTTACTCTAACGTATGTTGAATCAGGACGTTAATCCTGGCTTTGCTCGACGCTTTGCGATTGAGGACCCGTTCATGTTTGAAGACTTCACCGAGCCGCAGCTACAGGAAATATTTGAACGCAAACTAAAGGATCAAGACCTCAGTTCGACAGCGAAAGCCAAGCAAGTAGCCATGAGTCTTTTGAGCCGAAGGAAGAACCGTCCGAACTTTGGGAATGGAGGGGAAGTAGAAAACATGCTGACTTTTGCGAAAGATCGATATCTAAAGCGACAAGCATCCAAACCTTCCCATCTGTCTCTGGATATCGTCTTCGAACCAGAAGACTTTGATCCTAATTGGAACCGTGATCAGCACGCCGCAGCGAACTTGGCTCAGTTGTTTGAAGATATGGTTGGATGTGAACCCGTCGTTCAGAAGCTGGGAGATTATCAGAACATGGCTCGAGGGATGAAAGCATCGGGACTGGACATGCGCAAGCAAATACCTACCAGCTTCATCTTCAAGGGACCCCCTGGTAATAAAATCACGTCCGAAGTTGTTCATGTGTTGATGCCTTCTCCTCAGGAACTGGAAAGACGACCATCGCAAGGAAGTTTGGTCAAGTTTATTATGACATGGGCTTCCTCGCTTCCACCGAACTGGTAGAGTGTTCCGCGTCGGATCTCGTTGGCGAGTATGTTGGCCAAACAGGTCCCAAAACGAAGAAACTTTTCGAGAAGGCCATCGGCAAAGTCCTCTTTGTGGATGAAGCCTATCGACTCAGCCAAGGTCATTTTGCACAGGAAGCCATTGACGAAGTTGTCGGGCTAATGACCAACGAGAAGTTCATGGGTAAGATGGTCATCATCCTAGCAGGATATGAGAAGGAGATGAATCAGCTTTTGGGCGCGAACCCCGGTCTTGCCAGTCGCTTTTCCGAGGACTTCATTCTGCCGAATATGTCGTCATCCCGATGCCTCGAGCTGCTTGACAAGGAACTGGTCGGATCAAAGGTTGTCGTCCAAGGGCTGTCCGATCTATCGTCATCACTGTACCAGGAGATGCTAAGCATCATCGCTGATATGGCGAGCCTCGACAACTGGGGTAATGCACGCGACGTAAAGTCTATTGCGAAAAAGTTAGCTCGCCCTGCGTTCATCTCGGCTGGGAAAGTTCCAGGGAGTTCACTGGTTGTTGCACCAGAAGACGCGTTGAGTATCATGAGAGGTCTGCTCTCTGAGCAGCAAGAACGTCTCATCTTGCCAAACAAGACTGTGCCATCAACCCCCGGCATCCCTCAGATAGCTACGTCAAGAAACTTGGCACCTCCTCCCCCTTCAACTTCTCAGAGCGTATCCACTACAACTCCTCCAAAGCCACCCACTTCCAAACCTCCTGCCGCTCGTAAGCGAACACAGCCACCTCCCTCCAGCAAGGAATCTCCGCCAAACACTACGGCTTCATCACAGGTTAGTGCCATAAACGACACAGGGAAGAGGTTACTAAAGCAGTGTTCAACTTTGCTTGCCCAGACAAACGATCAGGTCCAACGGGATCCAGGTGTAGATGATGCCACCTGGGCACGGCTGCAGGCGGATAAAGCAGCTGCGGAAGCAGCCGAAAAGGATGCCGCTGAAGAGTTGCGAAAACGTAATATCGCACAGCAGAACGCCCTGAACAAACTGCGAGCTGCAGAAGCTGCTGCAAGGAAACTCGCGCAGAAAGTAGCGAAGGACAACGCCGCCAACGTGGAGCTCATGCGCCAGCGAGAGGCCGCACGCATCCGAGAGCTAGAGGCTAAAGCCGCTCGAGATAGGGCCATAGCCGCGCTGAGAGAGAAGCAGCAAGAGGAAGAGAGGAGGAAGCGTGAGGAGGCCAGAGCACAGCAGAAGTTGCAGCAAATGGGTGTGTGCTGTGCAGGCTTTCAGTGGATCAAGCAGTCAGAAGGTTACCGATGCGCTGGAGGTAGCCATTACATTTCCAATGCCCAGCTGGGTATCTAGGTTGGATTCGACGTCAACCAACTGGGGCGGTCATACATAATTTAGTCTCTCTATGCAAACCATGGACGAAGGAAGACAAGTGTTCCTACTTTTGTTTGTATGCATTGAACTCCCCACTGTAAAGTATTCAGTTACCGAATCAAATTGATCAAAGTCGCGATGCAATCTCAATTGAGTACAACATCGAGGATTAAAGCTTCAGGCGCAGTGCGTCGGAAGATACAAATAGCAAAAAAGCTATTCGTCTTGCAGGAAGTGGCTAAAATATGACACAAGAGAAAGGTTGAAATTTGAGTGTTATACTACTAGATCTAGCGATACGAATCGTCGAGGGCGTTTCAAAAGAAAATCTGTTAATACCTAGGTGTTGTACTAAGCGTAACCAAAGGACTCGATGTGTAGAGTAACACTCGGACCATTGTTACTGAGAGGGCTAAACACCGGAAATTGAAGGGCACGACGAACAGATCGAGCTATACCCTGTGAGCCACACACTACAAACAAAGTAAGTGTCACTATAATTTATAACATGTGGAGACGAAGACTGACCACTAACAGACATCCTACCCGTTGCCATTTCCACTTCATCTCTGAGCATAGCTGGTAGGTTGGGTCTTCCGCTTTGAAGCTTGACCGACTCTATGGCGAAAAGGGAGTCCTTGCTTTTGACCATAGGTTTTCCGTCCTGCAACGCCACCGTCTCGGAGGGCGAATGATCGCTCACCGATTTTGCGTCATCAATGGGACAATACGGTAAGGACTCAGCAGTTGCTGGGCTGCAGGTAACGTGGATGTGGATTGAGATGGATAAAGAAGGAGGGACAAGTTGGAGTGCTCGGATGAGAGTCTCATCGATCCAGTGAATATGATCTGACGAAAATAAATGATTCGACCTTGATAATGCCTCAAGCCGATAGTGGATGCATGGACAATACTCACCGACGTTCCGAATTGACCAGACGAAAACCACACGACTACAGCTGCTTTTACCGTTACGAACACCTCTGAAAAAAAATCTTAGGGCTGAAAATACACAAACGGTAAGCCAGTCGACATACTCTATTATATCCAGCAAGAACGGTAGCGTGTACGAGACCCCGGATCCACCTGAAAATAGAACATACAGGAACAGTGCTCGCGGAAAGTTCGGATCACTAACCAGCAATGAGCACAGATGTGTCGTATGAACCCAGGTTATGAGAAGGGCCATATGGTCCATCGATAAAGACTTTGACTTTATCACCCTTCGAAGCAGCTTCTTTCAAGCGGGCAGTGAATCCCTTCCTCACGTTAATGAAAAAAACGAGCTCTTTCCAGAAGGGAGCACTACCGCCGAGAGCGTGTTCTGCGATCCGAGTGGATTTTTCAACTCGTGGCTTCTGTTCTTCAAGCACATCAAAAAGGTTCGAATTAAAACTCGCAATGGTGAAAGGGTGGGCTTCGAATGGCAGGCGTGAGACGGACGGCATAATAAGATAGGCAGTTTGCCCTGGCGTCCAGTGGAAATGAGACGGGCGGTGGAAACGCAACCGAACAAAGTCGTCTGATAGGAGTTCAGCAGTCGCATCCATTATAGACCCTGACCTGAATCCGAAGTATGAGTGGTTAAACACCACAAGACCAAGGGCGCGGATAAGGCGGTCTGATCCCCAGATTACGAAACAGGGATAGATCCAGTAGGTGAGTCTGACATCCATGAGTTATGAATACTCGAGTTGTGGATACACTCACCCATCATATTGTGTGTGGAAGTAAGCACAGACGAGGAAGGTCCTGAAATCAACTTTGTGTGATGTTACAAAAACAATAGAACTGGAATGGACTCACAGAACCATGACAAAATGAACGTAGAAGAAAAGCTCATAGGCTCGTGCTCGGATGGGGCGCAGGGAGATGACGCATAGAATTGTCAATGCAGCAATGGCAGTGATGCCGCATCTTAGCCACGGCTCCTTGAGATACGGTTGGAATCTATGTCGTGTTAGTACGTTACATTCTTTATGCATGTGCACGTACGGCGCGTTTTGGACGACCTCACTGCTTGCATGAACCCAGAGCAAGATAAATACGACTCTGGACATCATACGATGGACATAGTTAAGCTTGAAGAACAACCAAAAACCGTGTTATCACAAAGCAATAGCAACTATCGTAAACAGACTTGCCTTGTCATAGCTGATACCGGTAATTACTGCAGGCAATTCAGCAAACAGGCGAGAATGTCCGTACACCAACCGTACAGGATACAATATTGTTCTTGGTTCCAAGCGCAGTAATCAGTGGGAACTGGCTCGCGGCCAGCGTGCCCGAGCGGTTGCACCAGTATGTGGGGTCCAATGTGTGACCTTCGAGGTTCGTTGCTAGAAAGCATTGTCAGATCCTGTCAGTAGCATCGGCAGACGACTTACTGTTGATAAATGCCCATACAAAAAGAAAAGAAATGTATGCCATGGTCACAAAAATCTCAACCATGTTGAGGGTGTACCACTTTCCGATTTCAAGTGTCCAGCGGAAAGCGATAACACGGTATGCATTAATAAGTCCCACAGGGATGCGACACCATGGAAAAACGCGACGATAGGGCACAACGGCCTGTTCTGGATCAGATTGGTTGGACGTTGGACGACTCCTGGCGAACTTGGAGTGAAAGAAAGGAATCCACTGGAAGACGGCAATGATAAAAATGAAAAGACCGATACAATACCACGCCTGCATCGGGTATAGCTTGTTTCTTGTGACTCGCAGAGACTTGTCTGTGGGACCCTGTGTCGAGGTAAGAATCGAAACTTCCATCTCTGCATGAGCCATGGTTGGAAGAGGATAGTCCAAGGGCCTGTACTTAAAGGGTTGCACTCTTTGCAATTATAGTCAGTCCCGGCGTGAAACGAAAGTATGTACGCACAGAAGTGCCATGTGGAACCTCGGATAGACCTAGAGACTATGGCCGGTGTTGTCTCGGATGCTAACTGAGAACGCTAAACCGGAGGATTGGATTGGCTGGAAAGTGAACATTAGTACGTTAGACCAAGGTTTCCCAATAGCATAGAGTTATATCTGTCAATCTTATCATTGTCCCCGTGGCCCGATCATCCAGATTTCATCATTCTTCAATACTGTCGTGCAAGTGATGCCAAGTGACCCATTTTGAAAGAGCTTTGAATCGGCGCCGCAGCCTGGCAGGCTCCAACAATAGCACATAAAAATCTGGTTCAAGTCCCAAATTGATAAAATGTGGAAGATTGCACCAGCCTGTCAAAAAAAGGTGTGCTGAGGAGCTACACGCAAAACTTTGAAACATGGGCCGACCTCGAGAACGTATTGACTCGGGCTTATTAGTGACTTATGTAACTTATGTAACTAGTACATACAGGGACTTGAAGCTCAACTCGACTGTGACACTCATGTTCAACAGCGCCAAACCACGAGTTGACGACGAAGACGACGTCGATGATCTCGACGGTCAGAAGCCGACCATGTTTTCATTATCTTGATGCGCTTATAAAGGCTAGCAGATGTCCTGGATCAATTCACTCCTTCCAATGCCCCCGCATCCAGTCTATCCCAACAATCAATGTCACCGCCTGCTGTGAATGAACCACCCTCGTCTCAGGCAGCGAAACTAAAAAACATATCTTCGCCGGATGTTGACTTTGGAGCTGATTTTGCGAAAGAGCTTGCTGAGGGAATGGAATCTCTTTGGCGCGGAATCGCACAGCATGGACTAGACGAAGATTCAGGCAAAGAAGACGAGACTTCGGAACAACGAGAAGAGCGGGAGCGTGCTCTAGCAGCCGCTTGGGAAGCGATGTTGATAGAAGGGATGGATGCATCGATCGACCCATCCCTAACAGAGGCAGCGCCTACTGCCCCAAAAATAGGAGAAAAAGACGACTTCCAATCACGCATCCGGAACACTATGAACAAGCTGAATGAGAGCGAGTCAGGCTTGAAGACATCAGATGCGAGTAGTTCTGCTACTAGTACCGATCCACTCGAAGCGCTTCTCTCTCAATTTGGAGGCGAGAGTGAGGAAGAGCTACAGGGCGTCCTGGAAGCTATGATGGGCCAGCTTATGGGCAAGGACGTTCTCTACGAGCCGCTGAAAGAACTCTCGGACAAGGTAAGCCTGTATCTTACCATAGCGAATGCTCTGATTGTTTTCCTTCGTCATATTTTCAGTTCCCCGACTACCTCAAGACCCATGCAACTACAATGTCGCCTGAGGATAAGAAACGCTATGATGCGCAGATCATCTGCATGAAGCAGCTCCTTGAAATTTTTGAATCGGAGGGTTACACTGACGACGACGACAAGACGAGAACCAAAATCGTCGACCTCATGGGCGAGGTGCGTTGGCCAGAAGTCTGCTATATTCGGCATGAAGTTAATATCGCCGGTAAAATTACAGCTTCAGAAACACGGGTCTCCTCCAGAGGAAATTATGGGCCCATTGCCCCCCGGATTCAACATGGGCGCTGATGGTATGCCAAATATGCCGGATAACTGTGTTATCAGTTGAATGCATGTTGTGGAGGGAAATGATAACTTTAATAAGCAATACCTGAGTTTGTCTGTAGGCATCAACATCGCTGATCTAGTTTCCTTTGTAGAATTCATCGTGTGCTCGTGATATGGAATCGAGTAACGGCTTCGTGTGCCTACTGGTGCTGCCAGATCCAATGCTCGTAGACTTTCCTAGTAGCTACCTCATTGCCGGTGTGGGCAAGAATCCTCATATCCACATGGAGAGCGAGGTTCGGATCTTGGTTCACGTTGGTTCGATATCCGTGGTTGATTTGACCCCTGATGCCACATTTATGGCTCCACAAGGGTATAGTGGCAATCATGCTGCAGAACTTTCCGGTGATGGCTGGGTACTCTTCCATCCCACACACGATAAAGTCGGTGCCGAAAAAATCTTCACCCGAAGGTATATTTGGTTTATGAACTAGCATCGCATGCTCGCGAAGACTTGTTTGCTCCAGTGGTATGACTGTGCAAGGAAGACTACTCTTGAATCGACCGTAAAAGTATCTGGATTATCTTAGAGTCTGGAGTACACCGCAGTGCGACATTAATGCCGGCGGATGCTCTATGAAATCAGCATGGCGCTTCAACAAACGCACGTAGGTTGTTAAGCTGTTTTACCAACAGTTCGGCCCCGGGGTTGAAACGTTGACGTTAGGTTAAGATCTGTAAAGTCATTTTTGGCCTTCTCGACTCTTCCATGTGATGAACGTTCAACGTTCAACACTAATAGATTTTAAATAGATACTTCATGCAATAGTCTCCTGCCTGAACGTTCTATTTTATGTATTGCAAAATGCCTGATTGGTCGCCGATAATTGTACCCATCAGTCAGCGTCAACTCTATACCCAGTACCAGGCTAAGCTCTTTGTGACAGACTCGAATAGTAGCCTGCAGCCATCTGGTGCTGCTTCTCAACTTCTCGCCCACATGGTGTTTGTGTTCTTTCCGCTCTGTTCCCGAGCGTGATAGTAGCTAATATTTGTGGAACTTCTTGACAACTTCCAGGTGATAGGGTACTTTAATCCGTCTCCGGACGCAGACGTCCTCCCCATTAGTCTCAGCCATTGCGCTCAGAAGTGCTGATAGATCTCGAGTATGATGCCAAGGTAATTCAATATCTTCTATGTATGTTTGGGGCGTCTATGTATTTATTTTAAGTGCGCGCCATTCATCCCAGCTGACGGTCGATCGGGGCTATAACGATACAGTACTGCGAGTGCTTGTGAAACAAAAACATATTAAGAGAAACACTGGTTGCAAAAAGAAAATCACAAAACGAATGAGAGAAATTATTAGGAGGGGGCTATCAGGCGTAGCCGAACGATTCAACGTGCAGGGTCACGCTTGGTCCTCCACTGAGAATACTGCAAGGCCCGGAGACGGGGAAGCGAAGTGCTTTTCGGACCGTGCGTGCGATACCATGCGATCCACAAACTAAAGCCCTGTCAGTAAGTTGCACATTCTTGGAGGCCGGCGTAATTAGTACTTACCGCTCACCGACATCCTTCCCGAGGCTATACTGACCTCTTCTTTGAGCAGTGCATCCAGATCCGGTCTTCCAAATTCCATCTTGACGCCGCGCAACGACAATAATGACGACGAAAAGGAAACTCTCTTGGTTACAATGTGTTCGGTAGTGCCTTTCTTCTCAGTTGAACTTGATACGCTGGGATTGTCTTCCCTGGACAAGGATTGCGTTGTTGATGGAGGACCAGTGATAAAGATGCGTATAGATACTGTCAAAGAAGGCGGTGCAAGCTGAACAGCCTTGATAAGAGTTTCTTCGATCCATCGAACATACTCTGTAATATATGACATTAGAGACGTCCATAGAAAGAGACTACGGATGTCACAAATTTACACACCAGTCCCGCGTATTGACCAAATAAACACCACACGTTTGCAAGAACTTTTCCCCTTGCGTACGCGTCTACAACGACAATCAGACATCAATGACAATAACCAAATAAACACACGTACTCGATGACGTCCAAGAAGACCGGGAGGGAATGCGAGACACCCGACCCTCCTGACTTCGATAAGTACTGTTTGATTAGGAGACAACATACAACTCACCTGCCACTAATATGGACGTGTCGTAAGAACCGAGGTCAGGCGACGGGCCGTAAGGACCATCTACGAAAACCTTAACTTTGCCCTTCCTGACGGCCACCTCCTTTAGGTTTTTCGTGAACCCTTCGCGCACATTGACCAAAACACTAGCTCCTTCCAGAATGGGGCGCTTGATCCCAAAACCTGGATTTCGTTGTTTTCATCGCTTGTTGATTGATCATCCGTTGTTGCGGTTGACAGCAAACTAGAATCAAAACTCGCAATGGTAAAGGGGTGCGCTTCGAATGGCAACGTAGAAACTGAGGGCATGATTAGATACGCTGATTGCCCTGCGGACCAGTGGAAATGCGGAGGTCGATGTAAGCGCAATCGAACGACGTTCTCAGAAAGCAATTCTGTCGTCGCATCCATCGTCCCAGATCCTGACTTGAAGCCGAAGTAAGAGTGATTGAACACAACAAGCCGAACCGCCCGGATGAAGCGATCGAGTCCCCAGAATACAAACGAGGGCCATATCCAGAATGAGTGTCTGATCGCCGCACGTCAGAAACTACGCTGTCTGGATTAATTTGCACTCACTGAGTATATGAGGTGTGGTAATATCCTCCCAGCAAGAATATCCTGAGTTCTGTCGGTCAAAAAGACATCACAAGCACGTAAAACTGTACACCCACAGGACGCCAAAGAAGTGAGTGTAGAAGAAGACCTCGTAGGCTTCAGTGCGAATGGGACGCAGTGACACTATGATCAGGATAGAGAAAGCAACCATGGCAGTGATACCGGCGCGGAGCCATGCCTCGTTCAAAATCGACCGGATCCTTCGATAGACCGTGTTAGAAAAATAGCAAGTGTTAATTGAAGGTACGTACGAGGGAAAGGATACAATTTGGCCCGCCCCATGTACCCAAAGTAGCATAAAGCATGTCCTGGCCATCATTCGATGGATATAATTGAGCTTCACATCAATGAGTAAGTGCTCCACGAAGAGTAATGAAGGGACCAACCCTGTCATAGCTGATGCCTGTGACCACTGAAACGTAACGCTCAGTAACACGTCGAATTGATAGCCATTTCACCTACGAGACACGAGGTTGTTCTTTGTGCCAAGTGCCGTGACGATGGGAAACTGACTGGCTGCGAGCACGCCCGCACGGCTGGACCAGTAGACAATATCAAGCTTCTGGCCCTCGATGGTGGTGGCTATTTGATTTAGTAGTGAATGTGATGCAAGTAGGATGGCACACAAATCATGCGGACTTACTATTAATGAAGGTGTATATCAAGAGAATGGAAATGTATGCCAGAGTCACAAAAACCTCTGCCATGTTAAGGGTATAGGTTTGCCCTATTTCGAAGGTCCACCGAAAGGCAACGACGCGATAGAAATTTATTAACGCAAGCGGGATACGACGGAGAGTAAAGTTGTGGCGAAGGCCATTGGCGGTAGTCATTTCTTCGTCGGACTCATGGTGTCGTCGCCTGGCGAACTTGGAGTGAAGGAATGACCCCCACTGGAAGCAACCGACCACGAAGAGAACCACAGCGAGAATGTACCACACTTGTTCAGAGTAGTTGACATTCCTGTTCATTAGGAACGGTATATCAGCTTCAGAGAAACCGGAAGACATTGTAAGTAGTGAAGAAGGGATGAACAGGATTTACGAAGGAATGTAGGGAGAACTCCAGACTAAATAGGAGGAAGATAAGAGCCCTCAATAACGTGAGGATGCCACGATAATATTCAATTCGCTACATGACACGGCAGACTTGTGGCAGAGCATCGACTCGCCACATGCGTCCTCGGAGAACCTAGTGGGCAACCCCATCTGGCAGTTTCAGTTCCAAGAAAGAAGAGATCGCTAAGAGGCAACTTTGGATCTAAATCTCGCTGCTTCACTGATTCGAATTTCAAAAATTTATCGGTGAACTGCGGAAGTGGTACTTGGGAAATCGTATCTCACAGGCCATCATGCAACCCTCGAATCAATTGAAACCCTAGGCGACGCCACAGCTGGCGATGCTCCAGGTACTCAAACTCAGGCTCAGGGTTTTCAGGTTAGTAAATCGTCAGGCTAGCCTGGGTCCTGGTTCACTTGCCACGGTAAAAGATGACCCTGCTAAATAGCACCCCATATTGTAGTCCGTCCTGTGCTGTTGACTCCGATGTCCTGGGCCTACCGCTACTCCATGGGGTGTTTTTCCAGGCGAAATGAGAATTACTTTAAACCATTATGTAATGTTGTTAATACCGCGCCTTGGTTAAAAGCCTCTGAACGCATGAACGTATTAAGGCGTGCCTTGCAGATAATTGGCTATTATATTGAAGCGTTACTTGCGCGTGGCTTTCCGGTATCGATCAGGCAGAGCATTACCCCACACTATGGATCTGAACTACTCGTTTCAGTGCGGTTCTCGATTACTGATCATCGCGGATGGAGATCGAGGTTAGAAATCCAATAATTAGTGAATACAGGTGCACATGGATTTGAAAGATTGAAAATTTAAACATAATGACGGTACGAGGGAGAGTTTTTACGGCCGATTCCAAAGCGTATTAGTCACGCATATACTTACATATCTCGTCATCATCATTATTCTGCTTGGTCATGGTCTCAGTCAGCCATCCCCGTCAACGACTGGTGTCGATGTCGCCGTTAATATTAATATTGTAACCACTGCAACCATTCAACACAGGCTTACGTTAGACAGCACGTTTTCGAGGTATGTGTATTATTGGATCAGGCGTGAATACGCTTAATCTTGAGCGCTTGAGCACCTATCCATGGCGGATCAATGATTGTGACGCTTTAATGAGCCGATCAACGCTGACGCAATGCGGACTACCGACGGCCAATATGGGAAAGCCTTATGGCCGCAAGTCGAATACCGGAAGTACAGGATTCACATTGGTTCTGGTACGTACATATGGTGGTCGCCGACTCGCAAGTCTGAGACGAAGGGTTTACCATTATTACTATTCCAGCATCTAACAAGTACAGGAAGGCGTGCTTTTCCGTAGAAAAGTGATACCAATGCTGTCCACGTTCAATCAAATAAAACACCACCGTCGATCGTTATCTATAAGTCATATCAGATTGTGTCCCTGGTGGGTGCGAGTGAGAATATACTTACTGTTTGGCCTGTGAAACAACGCGTTACGCCCATCAGTCACTGAGCTTATCAAATAATATGCAAGATACCTGTGATAAAACGGGCTTCTGGGGTTACCAGAAATGAAACCAGGCTCGCGACATCCTGTGTAGTTCCAAGGTAGCCTACTGATGACATCCGTTTCCACTCAAGTATGAAATGTCAAGATTAGCTTCGCAGTGCACATTGGTGGAGAACTGTACCTCCTCGTAAATGTCGACAGAACCTTCTACTACTGTCGCAAACCCAGCAACTACACGACATAAATATTACCAGCGGATATTAATGCCGAACTCTCGAAACTCACGCATTGGTGTTTGAATTGCTCCAGGAGCGTATGCGTTCACGGTGATTCCGTTGCGACCAAGTTCAATGGCTGAAAAATGAACGGCATGAGGGCGGAATTGTCGTGAGACTGCACAGGAATACTGCACCTGCGGATTGCGTCAGCCCTCGCACAGCAAACTTTGATGCAGAATAAGCGCTGTTTGCAGGTTGGCCTGAAAGAAACATGACACCATGATGCACCAATCATCAATGAATAACCGTATATGGACTTGCCTTTCTTTCCTGCGAGAGAGCTTGCGCCGATAATTCGCCCACCGTCACCTTGAGCTATCATCTGCTGCGCTGCATATTTATAGCTGTAAAAGGTGCCTTTGACGTTCACCGCAAAAATAGAGTCCCAGTCTTCGGATGTTGCTGCAGCAGGATTCCAGTAAAGTCCGATACGTCGACTGTAACTTACTTTCTAAGAGTGATTTTATTTTGGCAATGCCTGCGTTTGCAATAAACTGGTGAATCGCGACGCTAAGTCCTTCGTGTGTTAATAAACAGTTGTAAACAACTTACAACATTCAACTTGCCAAACTCTTTGACTGTGCTCTCAACCAGTCCTTTGACTTCCTCCTCGACGCTGACATTTGCGCATACGACTAGCACTCTGCGCTCCGGGAATTTGGCAGCAATTTCGTTCTTGACTGCGTCCAAATTATCTTTGTTACTTTCCAAGTCGTTGATCACGACGTCGTAGCCATCGCCGGCAAGGCGTACTGCGATGGTGTGCCCAATTCCTTGCCCGGATCCAGTGACGACTGCGACGCCTTTGGAGTTGGATTGTGTGGACGTCATTTTTATTGACTCGCTGGCTTTCTCGTGTGTGTACTGTGCCTTTTGTACTTGGGAACTCTGCTCTGCTAGCGCTGGCATCTCAAAATGGCGAACCCACCTTACCACGAGTGAGCGGCTCTTCCATTACCGTCTGACTAAGGCTTCTTTTTCATTGGCCACGTCAGAAGTGTCTCGAAGTACTTGCTGATGTTATCACACCTCACCGTGCATCAGAATGGTAGTGGCATGAGGTCCTCACGCTACTGACATTCTGATGACACACATCATGGTTGCACACGTTATATACTGATGTCCGAGCACCCGAGCCAGGTGAAAATGACGCGGCACTATAACAAAACATACCTTTGGATCTCTTCTAAACATCATGTAATCTCACTGGTATCCTCTTGAACGAGAACGAGCCTAGAGGAGAGCAATGACTTTACCATATGTACAACGAAAAGGGCTTACGAAATGCCACCAATACAATCGCCCCGATTCCGAGACGTTCGTAGGCCGATGAACCCGGAGGAAGCCCTCTCGAGTTAGGGATTTGTTTCATTCCGATCCTTTTGTCCCTGGACGTGTTTGACGCGCTGTGTCAGTGCCCACCAATTCTGAGCTTTCGTTCTGAACGCTCGTGTTTCCAGCGAGCACCTACTTTCGTGCCCTTTCGTTCTTTTTTTCTTTCTCTTCCTGTGCAAAAGGCAAGGGGAAAATTACTATCTTTTCATTCTGTCCTGGCTGACCACTCTCAGATGAGTGGCGTGCGAGGTACTTCTACACTCTGCACGATCCTTCCATTCCTTGCTGACAGATCCCCTCCCTAGTGGCTGTGAATTCATTGCATGCAGGGCAGCACAACTAAGAAGCTGCACATACCAGTAGAGTGGTGAACATTCCTCTCCAATCCTTTCCATTTCCGCTCACATGTCTCGCAGAAATCGCCATCCAATATATCCCGGTGAGTTTCCCCCCGAACACCAGCAATTGCAACATGTGCGTTCAGTGTTATGTTACCATTCATTGTTTTGGAGTGAGAAAAAGAAAATAATCTTCTTCCAGAAAAATGAACTGGTAACATGCGCAAAATGAATGTGCCCTTTGTGGAAGAGAAGACAAGGTAGTTGAGATTTGAATTAGTTCTGCGACTGACTAGTACTGGTCCCAGATTCGACCTTTGAACCTCGTCATGCCATAAAGACCGGCTTGTCTTTGTGCTAGTGGATGGGTACCTCCAGGGGCTCGCCAGCCAATATGCACAGCAAGATGCCACATGCATACTTCTCATGACGCTGAGTTTCTCATATGTGGCAGGGTCATTTTCGTCTTCTCTTTGTATCGGCGTTCGATGCGGCTCCCGACAAAGATATTGCAGTTTTCACCTATGGCGACAATGCCACGTGTCAAGCTTTCAAGTGTCAACTCTGATTCCTTCTGAAGAACAGAACTGCACGACGCTCTCCGATTATATACAGGTGGTGCTTCGCTGACGAGCTCCGCCTGGTCATGACCGCATTCGTGCGTCTGTGGTTCTTCCTACCTTGGACAAGTTTTCAAGTCTACGTTTCGGCTCCGACACTACCGCCTTTGATGTCGATGTTGCTCCTGGCTTGATATCGCTCTCATTCTCAACTCCGTTTGTACGGTGGCCGACATCAGAACAAGGTACGACCAAAGATGTGGCAAGCTCGGTTGAAACTCGAGAGGGACAACTATGGTGGCCTGGATGATAAATAGCTCTGTGCTGCGAGTACTGGTACCTTCCGTCTCATGTCAGAAGCATTCAGGCGTGCTCTGACTCGGTTGTCTCGAGAGGATGGATCTGAGAAGATCGATAAGGAGTTATCGATCGTAACACTGAGCCACGCGTCGGCGGCAGCCTCGATATGGTTCCATCACCGCGGAGTAGCAATGATCTTCTGCGTTAGATATGGCACGAGGAGGAAAAAACCTGCGTGCTTATCAGTACAGATGGGTACATGCGACACACCTCAATCGAGACCGTGCAGGAGGCGGGCGGCATGGTTTGGCAGGCTATCCATTCCGAATGTGAGTGCTTTGAGGTCTCGTCTCAGTTTCTTTCCATGTTCCGTGTTCGTTTGTCTTCCAGCTATCTATTTTCTTTGCGCATCTAGTGACATCATTCTCTCACAGCGTCTATGTTCGATCTTTTGGTCTGTCCCGGACGAACTCCTTTGTATTTGACTTCTATTCTCTCTACCTAATTTCACGCCTTTCCAACAGCCTGACCACTTATGTACGACCCGCCGCTTGCTAAGCCCGACCGTGCAACATTCCATCTCTCCACCGATCTCATGGGGAAAGGATACATCACTATTTTCCAGCGGCATCTGCATAAAAAAAGGGAGGTTGAGTACCACCACGATAGCAGAGGTGAGCATTTCTGAACAGCCAAGATGCTAGGGTTAACGTCACAAGGGAGATGAAGATGTTTCGAGGGATACCTTGACGCCCAGCCGCGGTGCTGCCACGGATCGTGAACGTAACTTAGGCCACGACGCCATGCCTTGTGCATAATTCACGAGTCGTCTTTTGCCTCGTAAGGTATTCATGGGGCATGTGTGTCTCCACGAGTGACTTATAAATTTAAATGGTAAATATGTATTGATTTGTACTCGATGCTTAGGAACGTTGTTATACATAACGGTGCTAGCGGCTCAGCAAATGCAGTCTTTCCCATGCTACACACCACCATACCTATTTGATGAACTTTTTCAAGTTTATGCCTCCAAGAATGCGACGCCATGTACATCTTTCCTGACCCTGGCAGCAGTCCCTGCTATCCTGCTCAATCGTACGCATGATCCGACTGTCATGGAGCACTTCCACATTCCGAATTGAACCGAAGCGTAGCCCAGCCGTCCACTACAACTGATCGTGAGCTGTGATTGGAATTCATGGACAATAGATAGATACAGTTTAGGAAGCCCCCTGGCATGAAACTCACACTGTTTCGGTATTCTGATGGCGTCATTATCGGCAGCGCGATGATGGCTATGAAGCAGGGGATGTCGGGGGGTTCGAAGCAATCATCAGGGAGGAATTATAATGATGAACCAGGGCGGTAGGAACAAACAACACCCTTCTCAGCTGGTGCTCTCGATGATTCAATTGTACAATCATCGTAGGCGTTTGATTTCCTGTCGTAAGTCAGTATATAATACGATACAAATACCTACAGTAGGGGGATTGTTTCATGAAGGTACTATCGATGTGTGAATGAAACCCCGGCAGAGATCCCCGTCCTTCGAAATACATGCAACTACAATATCTCCAGCGTTCTGACATCCATCATATTACCAACAGAAACCATATCCTTGACTCGTGCGATGATATTGTGATCCGAAGCAATCCTCTTGTACTCCACACCCTGCTGCTGCGCTACCAAAAGTGCGCCGAACGGCTGTCCAAGGCGAACGAGCAACCTCAACGCTCGCTCGCTCGACTCCGAATCAACCGGACCATCCTCTCCAGGATACCTGCTGAACGATTCATCTGATTGAGAGTCGGGCTCTGACCAATCATCCACGCTCTGCGCATCGTCTGCATCGTCAAGCAGCCCGAGATCGTGACAATTCCACGGACGGATGAGTAAGAATGTCCGTGAAGCCAACCGCAGCTTGTCTTCTGTGGTGATTAGCAGGTCATCAAGCCCGACCGCCTTGACATCATAAGTGAAATATGTCTCCCGGTCTTGAACACGCCTCCGTCTGAGCGCAATGACGGGGAATGCGATGCAAGGCAGTTGCAGCCTGCGGTCCGCGAAACGAGGAGGACTTAAGTTGGCAAGCCGGGTATACAGCGGCAAAGCCTGCTCAACAACGGTGGCGTTTTGCAGCGAAGAGACCAATATTTGTATCTGATGTTCAGACAGAGATGGCGATGTGTATGGCGGAGCTTTGTACGAGGAAATCTCGGCTGGCAGAATGCTATTGAACTGGGATGGTTTTCCGACCCAGTCTAGGGCAGTAATGTCGCCCGACTGAGCGATGATCGCCTGCAAGAGCCGACTGAGAGCATTCTGCCTTGTTTCGCCATAGATGACAGGTAGGTGAACACCGAAAATACCAAACACTGAATACGCAGTGTCTTCCGGCAACGTGGTGACACGGTTTGACGCCCATTGAAGTTTCTCTCGGGCACCTCTCATCCCTGGGTGGAAGGCGATGAGCGCCCGCGCATCTATACCCGTCGAATCCTTCAACTCCTGAATGATAGCGACAGACTCTTTGTGGTTGGAAGAGTGGTCATCAAGATATGGCGTCCAATCTGCTCGGTAGAAGAGAACAATGTTGGGGGCTAGGAACTCCTGGACAGTCCATCCTCGTGTGTTCCAAACACTGTTCGCAAGTGCACCAGACTCCGACGAAGGCGAAACATCAGATAGGTAAACGATCGTGAGTGCTGAGTAGCGATACCAAACGAACATGGAGTTGACTGATGCTTGGATCTCAACGTTGTTTTTCTGGTCAGTATCGCTCCATGCCCAGTGATGCCCCGCATCATGAGCCATTTTGCAGAATGTCTGTAACTTGACCGTGGTTCCAACCGCTGCCAAATCATACACGACCTTGTCCTGGATGTCGTGCAGCAGCAGCTCTTTGCTTTGCCACCTATGCGATAGCATCGCCCAACCGAAGTACTTTGCAACCGCTTTTTTGATGGGCTTGGGTTGGAGGGGTGCACGCATCGACGATGATGATAAGATCTCCTTGTACTCCGTGCTTTTCATGAAGGCGTTGATTTGTGCCCCTCGATCGCATAAAATTCCGGTGGATGTGTTGAGTAAACGAAATGGGGCGTTTTCCAGATGAGCATCAACGGCTCTTAGAATGGCATCTTCGACGTCAGATGCACTGACGTACTGCTGATGCAGCTCTGCCGAAAGTTTTCATGATATTTACGTAGACGCATGAGGGGAGCGGCTTACTTCGTGTCTGCGCGTCAGGTGCATCATCCAACTTCAGGAGCATGGATTTAAAGGTCTCGATTGCTTCATCATAGCGCTGCGCACCGTGAAGCGCTGCATGCTTCATTTCGTACCCAAGATGAGACGAAGAATCGAGTTCAATGACCTATGCATTGACAGCATAAGCACATCTGTGAGGGAAATGAATATCATTCACACCTTATCTGCATCGTGAAGGGCCTCCGCATAGAGAGTTCGTTTCAAATTTGCCTTACTGCGGTGCGCAAAGAGGGAGTGGCATGAGGAGTCCAGCCCGATCCCTGCCGAATACAGTTCAATGGCTTTCTCATAATTTCCTGCAGCCATGGCCTCATCTCCCTTTACGAGACAGCGTGCAGTGCAGTTCTTCTGGAAAGCTAAACAACCGCAGAGTAAGGGTCAATGTTCGTTCAAGTCGTCTAAGCCCCCAAAGCACTCACCAGTGGACCATTCGAGGTAGTTGTCCTTCGCGTCCTCGTCAATGATGCCCATCATATATTGGTGAGATTCGGCCGCTTCTATTACTCGATCAGCGTGAAGGAACGCTTCACAGCGTTTTTTGTTGACAGTTTGCTATAACGAATCCAAGTCCCAGCCGAAGAGCTGTCCAGCACGTCAATTAGTGAAATTGTGCAGTATGGTAATGCTGTGACGCACCATCGTGAATATCTTCAATCTAGGTTCGAAAAGTCCTCCGCCAGAAAACAAGTCGGTTACACAGGGAATACATTCGTTGAGTCGATCGGCAGCTTCGTTGTACCGGCCGTCCTCAAAAGCAAGTATTGCAAGCTGAGTACGTAGATACAACTGACAAGTGTGTTCAAGAGTGAGAAAATTCATGCACGTCTGAAATAAAGCTCACGTCGACAACACTGCCCAGAAGTGTATCCGAACGTTGATTAGCGGTTGCGAGGTCTTGAACCCGCCGCATTGCGTCATCGTGGCGACCGGTATTGAAAAGTGCAACAGCCTGGACAAAATGATAGCATGACAGACCCGACTATGAGAACAGCGACGAAAGTACCTTTATCAATAGCAAATGATCGACAGTGATCGAATCACGATTCAAAAATACGAAAGCGAGATCGAAAGCTTCCATCGCGTCCCAGAGCTGCTCGTTTCCGCAGAGAGCGATGCCCTTGGAAATGTAGCCAAATAACGAGGGCTGGTTGGCAATGGACTATGTCGTCAAGCGGAGTCAATGTCAAGAGCGGAATGATATGAAGAGTATCTGACCATGGCTGAGTCTCGAAGCGCCTTGTCCCACTGGGAGTTTCGCGCCCCTCACAACTGATCGAATAGCATATGAGCCGTAGTTGTTGTCATGTGCATCTATTTCTTGAGTCAACAGGTCTTCAGCGGTATACAGCTCTCCAGTAATGCATGCATCGCGAACCGTCGTATTTACAGCATGGATCTGCATAAAGCAAAGACATGTTCTGCGATAAGTAAGTGCATCGAAGGCAAACGGCTCACGTCAAACAATGAGGGGTTCTTGTCACCGCCAGACCCTTGGTGACTTTGCGAATTGTTGTTTTTGCCAGAGAGCTCGTTGTTGGTGTCGTGACTCTGCGGCTGTGTGTAGTCGCCGCCGAGAAATAATGTGAATGAAGTGAGAGGCAGAAAAATAATGTGTGAGAGCGTACCTGCGAGTCACTGAGAGTAAGGAGTAGCCGTAAGTGTGCTTCTTCATAGTAGTCCTTTATCCTCTTCTCCACCTTGCATTGCTCGACCATCTCCTTGATAGACCAGAACCGAACGTTCCCATCACCGTCTCCACTCGCGAGCAGCTCTCCATTGGGAGAAATTGAAACACAGTACACCGAAGTGGTATGTTCGAGTGGCTGTCCTACGTGCTGGTATGTCTTTATGCTCCACAGCCGCACAGTCGTGTCGTCCGAGGCAGCGGCAATGAAGGAGCCATCAGAGGAGATAGCGAGCGAGTTGATGTAGGAAGTGTGACTGGCGCAAGGTTGACCGATCTGGTCTCCATTCGATGAGTTCCAGAACTTGACTGTTTGGTCGAATGATCCAGAGACAAGTTGCTGGCCGTCAGGCGACCACACAACGCTTCGAACCGAATGCTGGTGAGCGTCGATCTCGAGAAGAAGTTCGGGGTTATCGGTGCGCCAAACCTGGATGGTACAGTCCGCTGATCCGGAGGCTAATTTTAGCCCGTCTGGGCTGAATACCACACAGTACACCCGATGTTGATGACCCTCGAGTGTTGAGAGGACAGCGCCAGTCTCCATGTCCCATAGAACAACTGTTCTATCATATGACCCGCTTGCGAGTCTCTTGCCATCGGGGGAGAAGCACACCGAGACCACCGTGCCTGTATGGTTAACCAGCGGATTGAATACCATCTGCTTGCTCTCGACGTCCCAGTTTTTTTTTTTTTTTTTTTGTTTCCAATTTATGTCCCATTGAGAGTTGTACTCTATGCGGGACAGTACTGTCTATTTTACGGGACCCCCAGTGTCCCGGTTGCATCTCTAGGTGCATGAATGCCCTAGTGTGAGCGTGCTCCACTAGTCCGCCGTTCCTGCCGGCCGTTTTAGACATGCCACCCGTTCGTAGGAGAGATGTCTTTTGAACGCGTGCGTGATATACTAGGTTCTAACAGTTATGGATGCTATACGCGTACTCGGTTGCACGAGGCGAGCTTGTACAGGAATCGGTAGGGTTGCGAATGATATTGTTATAGTTGGAAACGGCATGTTACCAGGTGCCTTTTCTGGATCGTTCGACTGAATCCGCTGATTGATGAGTGATGATTCCGTGTGGGCGAGATAGAGGGGAGGGATGATGTGCGGTGTTATGTTGCATTATGTTACGATGTTTTCGATGGTATGTGAGTTTTACAATATCTACAGATTGTCTTGTCAGGCTGGTTTTACACGGGGCAGGGGAACTTCACCGAAGATTGTCTTCAAACGTTTGGAGGCGTTGACGTACTGTACTAGATGAGGCGTGGCGGCCGGGTCTGTGAGGAGGTAGGAGATAGATGATGCTTTTCTTCCCAGTGCGCATGTGAGCGCGTGGCGTTCGCGACAATAGTGCGGGCAGGTAATGAGGTAATGATGGATGGTTTCTTCGGTCTGCGGGCAGTGCTGGCAGTAGGGGGATGGTGCTTTCCCTATACGATGAAGGTGACGGTTGAGGGGGGCGTGGTGTGTATGTAGAGCCATGTACAAGCCGGTGAGACGTTTTGGGAATTCGGCGGTGAGTTTTACGAATGAGCAGCGGAGGAGTTTGGGGTCTATGCGGTTTGTTCTGGCATAACGAGGTGAGGCTCGCCAGAGTCTCTCCCATCTTGAGTGTGTTTCCCTGTGGTGTGCCTCTTTGAGAGCGGAGATGCTGAGGGGGAGAGATCCGTGGCATAGGTAATGGGGGAGTTGGTCACGAGGGCTGTTATGTTGCCTTCCTTCTGCCGCTTTCTTGGCGTGCTTGTCTGCCTCTTCATTGCCGTGTATGTCTGAGTGCCCTGGGACCCAGCGGACGGTAACATCGAAATCTATGTGGTCTTTGGCAAGATCTTGGAGAGTGCTGCGAAAACGATCTGCTAAGTACGTGCCCGGCCTAGAGTAGAATCCCTCACCCGATATGATTGCGGCTTGGTTGTCAATCAGGATGGATATGGGGAAGATTGGGTCTTGCTCCGTTGCTAACAATTGGGCCGCCAGTGTTAAGCCGACTGCTTCGGCTTCGAATACTGTGTGCTCATCTTTTGTTCCTAGAAAATATCTTAGTGTTCTGGGTCTCCTACCTGTACGAAAGAGGACTGCTGCTGCTCCGATTCTGTCCTTGTGGCCAGAGCCATCGCTATAGATCTGGATGTTGTCGATGAGTTGTGCGTGCTCTTTGATGGCTCGATCTTTTGACTCGGCGATATGGGTCTTGTGCAAGTTTGTGCTGGATGGTGATTGTCGTGCTGGGATTAGCATTTCGATTTCGTCCGGTTTTATTGCGTAGTGATGTGTGAGGCAGTGGAGGGATGACCGGTGGGAGGCAACGTAACGTTTCGAGGCTCTGCATACCGGAGTGTATAACGGATGAGTGGCTGGATGGGCGGTGAGGCGGATAATGGCACGATGGCATGTGTTCTGAAGGAGGAGGGTGATGGGGAGAAGGTTAGCGTGAACTTCGAGTAGGTCAGTTGCTGTAGTTCGCATGGCGCCGGTGATAGCTAAGGCGGTTATACAGTGGCTCAAAAAAGTGTCCGAATGTTTATGCATTTTCAAGTAATTTGGTAATAGCAAGCCAGAATCAAACTATAACAAAGTGATATAGGGATGTGTCTGGATGCCCTATATCATGGCTTGAAGCTGAGATATATAGCGTGGGAACCCGACCATATATGGGCAAGATATGGTAATTTTAAATACATGACTCATTCGGACACTTTTTTGACTTTATGTTAAAATCACAAAATCAGACTATTCATGCATAATATTATTAAATAAAATGGTGTCATAATAATAATATGGTTTAATTTTAATATAATTTGAATATATAAACCCAAACAAGATCATGAATTTCAACATAATCATCATGAAGCCCATCTTTTCTGCTCAAAAGGATAATATCCTAGTTCTCTGTACCTTTTGTTTATATATCAGGAATATTGCTTCAAAAACTGGTCTTGGTAAGTCTACTATTCCCAGAGTCATAAAAAATGACATACCAGATAAGGAAAATACTAAAATGGAATGTCCTCCCAAGCTTACTTCACAGAACAAAAGAGCTATTGTTCACTAAATTCTATCTGGCAAGGCTTCAAATGCTACCCAAGCTACCAAGTTCATCAATTCCATCATCTTCACTCCTTTCTCAACCCAAACTGTTATAAATACCATCAAGACAGCCAATCTTAAGGCTGTAACCAAGAAGAAAAAACCTCTTCTCTCTGTAGCTCATAGGAAGAGAAGGCTGGCCTTTGCTTTAAAGCACCAACATTGGACTGTGGAATACTGGAAGAACATTATTTATTCAGATGAAGCAAAAATCAAATAGAATGGGGTCAGATGGCCAGGAATATGTGTGGAAAAAGGCAGGAGAACCATTAGAAGAAAGAGATGTTAAGGGTAAACTGAAGTTCGAAGGAGGAAGTATGATGGTATGGGGTTGTATGGGGTGGAATAGGGTGGGGATTCTTTTTGAGGTGGAAGGAAGGATGAATGTAGAGCAGTACATCTCTATTCTAGAGGAGTGTCTACTCAAAAGCATGCATAAGTCAGGAATTGATGAAGAAGACATTATCAGCACACCTCAAAACTAGCTATAAAATGGTTTGAAGATCATAATATCAATGTTCTATCATGGCCAGCACAGTCTACAGACCTTAATCTCATTGAACATCTCTAGGAATTACTCAAAAGACTACTTGCTGCCTATCAAGATCCTCTATAGGGGCTATTTGAACTATGAGAAAGAGTTGTAGCAGAGTAGAAAAATATTGCTAAAGAGGAGTGTCAGAAATTGATAGAAAGTATACCTAGGAGGATTACAGCAGTTATTAAGGCCAATAGAATCATAGAATAGTCTTGGTTAAATATAAAGTCAAAAAAGTGTCCGAATGAGTCATGTATTTAAAATTACCATATCTTGCCCATATATGGTCAGATTCCCACATTATATATCTCAGATTCGAGCCATGATATAGGGCTTTCAGACATATCCCTATACCATTTTATCATACATTGGTTCTGGCTTGCTATTCTCCAATTACTTGAAAATGCATAAACATTCGGACACTTTTTTGAGCCACTGTATGTTGTACTGTTGTTAGGCGTCTTGCGACGCCAATTGAGCCACGTTGAAGGATGTTCAAGCCGTCACGGTAGGTGGGTGTGAACCATAAATCTGCCGCATAGATCATTTTCGGGATTGCAACTGCCTGGTAAAGTTGACGCATTAGACGCATCGGTAGTCCTTTAGCAGTGGTGGAGAGTCTACGTAGCTGGAGTACATAAGCGGTCCCTTTCACCACGGCATTTTCAACCTGTGCTTTCCATCGAAGTTCTTGATCGAGGATTACGCCTAGAAAGTGGTGGGTTGGGGTGGGTTTGATGGTGGCTCCTTGAATGTGCATGGGTGGGCGTGTCTTCTGTCTGTTCATGGAGAAGTCCATCAGGGCGAATTTGTTAGTTTCGAATCATGAGTTATGGTCTCTGGACCATTCATATCCTCCGCCAGTCCGTTCTAGCATGTCCGCTAAGATACGGTGTGTGGTCTCGAAGTCCTTGGCAACGGCAATGAAGGCAGTGTCATCTACAAAAGCTAAGGTTAGTTCTTTGAGAGTTTCTTGACCGCGGCGTGGTCTTGCGACATCGACCAAGTCCGAACTGTAAATAATATATAAGATCATGGAGAGGGGGTCACCTTGTCCTATTCCGTTGTTGATAGGAATCCAGTCTGACGTGAAGCCGTCAAACCTTAATTGAGTCTGTCTGCCAGTTAGTATTCGTTCCGTGAATGTGACGATGTCCTCTGGGATGCGGCGCATACGCATGTTGTGAACCAAGTGTTTGGTGACGGCATTTGGGAAGGCTCCTTCGACGTCTAGGAAAAGAACTGAAGTGACCCGGTGACCTCTCCATGCATTCTTGACCGTTTCTTCTAGTAGGTGGAGAGAGTCTGTTGTGGTGCGTCCTGGTCTTCTGCCGAAGTGGGTATTCGGCAGGAGCTGATGGCATTCGAGAATGTACGTTAACCGTTCTGCTACTACTGCAGTGATCAATTTTCCGAGGGTATTGAGAAGCGCTATGGGCCGGTAGGCCTTTGGGATGGAATAGTTCGGTTTCCCGGGTTTACGAAGGACTACTGTCGTGAAATGGCGCCATGGTTCATCATAGGTCCGGAAGGTGAATGCTGCGTTGAAGAGATGGGTGAAGTACAGAGTTAGCGTGGATGCGCATTGTTTAAAAACAATGTTTTGAATGCCGTCTGGACCAGGTGCCTTGTAGCCGCTGAGTTTGGTTATCGCCCAGGTGATTTCTTCTGGTGTGAAGGGGGTGTGCGGTTCGACTGGTTCGGGGTATTCTGCGTCGGGCGGGACAGAGTTATGCAGGGGAGGAGGTGGGAAGAAGGACTCAGCGATTATTTTACTCTTTTCTTGGTTGGTGTTTGCTTCTACCGAGGTGCCGTCTGGTTTCTTGATGATCAGGGTGGGGATGCATGTTTTACCACCGTCTTTCGGTTCCAAGGAGATGTACTTGTTAGCCGTCCATAGATCATTACCTTCTATGTCTTCGAGCCAATCGATCCAGTGTTGTTTCTTTGTTGATTCGATTTCTGATGCGTAATGGTTCTTGAGTTCTTTAAGAGCATTGTGACATTCGTGGGCTGGTAGGCCTCGCATTAGGTAGGATGTGTGGGTAAGTTCCTTTACTTGGTGGTTGAGGTCCGAGAGTTGACGTGTCCACCAGTGTTTGGAGTGCGGGCATGGTTTGGAGAAGGGTATGCACGCATCGACCGTGTTGGAGATGGCTTGGGTGAGGAGCCGTGCTGAGGTCTGGAATTCTTCTTCGGATGCCAGGGGTTGAGGGGGAAGTTGGGCGAGGTTGGTGCGCAGGAGTTTGTTGAAGGCCTCCCAGTCTATACCTCTCCAGTTGCGGCGTGGTTCGTCGTCGATCTTCGGGGTTTCAAGCTCTAGTACCAAGTGAATAGGGACATGGTCGGTTCTGGGTCCTCAGAGTCCAGGTTCTGTGGTGCACATTATGATTGCATCGAGAAGTTCTTCGGTGCCGAAGACATTGTCGGGGCGTGTCCATCTTCCAGAGCTGGTAGATTGAAGGGTCGGTAGGCCGCATGGGAGTAACTGTATCATACCGTAGTCAGCAATTAGGTCAATGAGAGGCTGGGCAGCAGGATAATTGAATAGATGACTGTTACTTGGGTCGTCCCAGAGGGGGTGATGACGGTTGAAATCGCCCATCCATAATACATGGTCATTTTCGGATGTTCTGGTGGTTGCTATGTTGCCGTCTAAGTACGTGTCGAGCTTTGTTAGTGTGTCTTGAGAGTTACAATCATTGTAGATGTTGAAAATCGTGCAGTTACCATAGTTACCTGAGAGTTGGAGAATGACTACGTCGGAGGATGGGAATGATAATTGTCTCCAGGAGTTGGTGTCTAGAGCCGTGTTGACGAGGATGATTGCGCGGCTGCATTGTTGGGGGTTAGTATAGTGCTGCGTTGGGTAGAGGACGCTCCAGCGGTGATTAGCGGTGGTATTATGGAGAAAGTTTATGTGGGGTTCTTGTATTAACATTAGGTCCCAATTTGCAGCGTTGGGACTATTAAGCAAGGAGGCTTGCGCCACCATTGACGTGTTAAGGTTTTGTTGCCAAATTCGAAGGCTGACGTTAGAGTTTTGGGCGTAGTTATTCATTAGGAGTAGGTGAGGGTGGGGAGCTGCTGGAGGTGGGTGAATCATTGCTGAATTGAAGAGCGGGTGCGATAGCGTTTACGGCATTGAGCATCGATGGGGATTGAGGTCGTTGAGGAGAACGAGTACGAGAACGGGTGCGAGAGGGGAGTTGGCTGTTGAAGTTGATTGTAGTTTGACGAAGTGTTTCTGGGCGGCGGGGTCGAGGTTGAGATTGCATGGATGTGGGTGTGGTGAATGGGGTGGTTGCTGCTTTTGATGCTGGTTTGGGAGGTTTCGCTACGAGGGTCCAGGCACTCTCTGTGGGGTAGTAGGGCATGCGATTTTCCGGGTATTTGTCGTCTAGTATTTCACGGCGCTTGACGAATTCCGGGCAGGAGCGATTCCAGCTGGTGTGTTGATTGCTTCAGCAGTTTACGCATTTCGTGGTGCAGAAGGTGTTGCAGGTGGAGGTGCGATGTGAGTCTCCACAAGTTGCGCATGTATCTGATGGGGCTGTGCAATTCTTAGCGATATGACCGAATCGTTGGCACTTAGCACATCTTATGGGTTCTTTCTTGTCTTTATGGACCCCAAATCTCTCGTTTTCAATACAAATGCCCTTGCAGAGGATGTCGTTCGCGATCTGGGCTTCAGAGAGGTGCATGATTGCAAAGGCTTTACGTTGCTCTGCAGATCGGCGCAGAGGTAGCTTGATCCAACAGAGGGAAGTGATTGAGCCTGCTGGTAGTTCGTTCGCCTTCTCTACTTGCGTGGTGAAGCCGTCTTGGTCGAGCTGGAGCTGAATGGGTAAGTATTCAATCACTATTGGGTACGTACGGCTTCGGAGTGAGACTGAAGAGTCCAGTTGGTCTTCCAGTGCTGCTCTACCGAGTGGGCTGCGTACCCATGCTGCTAGGTTTTCGGTTTCGAATTCTATGGCGATGCCTCCGTTTTGTAGGGCTAATACCGCGCGGATATTTCCTGGTGGGGTCGTTTCGTCGCGTGCTTTGGTGAGTGCTTCCCGTAGTTTCTTTGCTATGTCCGTGTTTGATGTGTTTGGTGGGAATAGTGCTTCGCCTGTTTTGGTGTCTAGGTAAACCTGGCGGGCGCGAATGGCCTCTCGTCCTACGGCTCGATCGATGGTAGGTGGGAGATGTGCTGCGGTGATGGTGCTGTATGTCGGGTGAGGGTTGGGTGGTATTTGCGGTTGGGAGGGTGCTGATAACATTTGTGACGAGAGGTGGTTGATACATTCTTGAGTTGCGTCCAACGAGGGGGAGAGTACTTTTACTGCGTTTTGACATTCTTCTGCTGAAGTAAACAAAGTGTCCGCGGCTTCCTCTATTCTTGCTGCCGTGATAGCGATGTTCTCTTCTCTCTCTTTGCGTTCTGTTTTCAGGGATTGATGCAGGTGATTGGCTTTTTCTAAGGTCACGGTTAAAGATTCCGAGGTGGTGAGGACTCGTGCCACTTGAGGTGCAATGGCCGCGATGACATGTTGCACTATGTGAGGGGTGAGATTGTCCGATAGTTGCTTGGCCGCTGCTTCTGCTATTTCGCATGCAATGTGTTTTTTCAGGATGAAAGCTACTGCGCGGATGGCCGTGATGACGGGTAGAGGGGTCTTGCCTGGCATCTGTGTGATATGAAACAGGACCGAGGATAGGTGCGTTAGTGTGTACGGTTCATTTACTTGACATATTAGGATTTGCGTGAGGTATTGTTCTGCAGTTTTCCGGTCCGTAACAGTACTGGGGAGTGCCTCTATTTCCGCCTGGGTGGCGGGCTTGTTGGAACCTCTGGTACTTGGAGCGTTGATGGGAGACGATGCTTTACGGGCTGTTGACATGATTGCCAGGAGTCTCTAAGAGGGTTAGTATCCGAATGTGTTTTTTATTGGTTTTATGTGTTTTCTGATTGTTCTATTGGGAGGTGGTGACGCTTTGAGCATCGTTGGCGCCGTTGGGCGCAGTTTGCTGGGGGGTGTTCGGAGTCCTTTATCGGGGTGCCACTTAGTTTGTGACTAAGAGGCGATGGACGTCCCAGATGATGATGGTTTTATCCCCTCCACTGCTCGCAATTCGCCTGTCGTCTGGCGATACGTCGACTGATTGCACATAGTCCTTGTGTCCCTCGAATGGCCCTCCTACCAATGCTCCTTTCTCCACGTCCCACATTCGCAGGGTGTGATCATCTGAACCAGTCACGAACCGTCGACCATCTTTGAAGAATGCAGATGCCCACACTCCGCCCGTGTACTCTTGCATCATCCGCGTTGGCGTCATGTTCCCTTGCGTTGTCTTCCCCAGCGCCGGGTGCCCTCCCAATGTTAGATCTGCACCTCTTGCTGCATCAGGCACCACTGACATCTCGCGTGGACCTACACAGAGATAGACGATCAGTAGCATTTGAAGTCGACGAGCGCCGTACGTTTGGGATATCGTTGCGTTGTAGATCTCGTGTGTGGTGAGTAGTGTTGGACCTCTGCCCATAACCCAACTCATGTACTTATATGTAGGCGCTTATCCACGGACCACGGTTCTCATTGGCTCCATACCACGCGGCCACGGCGTGGATCTCATTTAGCTTCTTCCGTCATCGCTGCCCCCTTTATAAACGCCCGTCATATAACAGTAGTTCCTTCCTTCGGTGCACAGCGAACACGCTCGAAAGCACACGCATCTGCACCACAGTCAACTCGTCTTTCATCATCCTTTGTAACGCACCCTACTTCGCCACGACATCAAAAAGGCCTAGAACAGTCGCTAGGCGCTCATGTCTTATCACTTCCGGCATCGGTGGGATGTTACATATCGGGCATGCGTATCTCGGGCGGGTCCGTACTGATTGCGTCGACGTATCTCCCTGTCGCGCACGACATCCTCGAATACAGACTACATGCACATTTTCAAAATGCATGCGCTGCGATTTAATTCGATTCCACTTCCATCACATATCCACCTTGAGTTCATGTTTGTCCATCAATGCCACGCCCGTCCCCAGTTGCCCTTTTCTCCAGGCACACGTCCCTCCTCCTTGATACGGTCTGCCCTACTTCCCATTCCTTGTTTTCTTCCACTTCCATCACCACCGGCACCACTGGCAAACACAGCGCAAATGGACATCCGAACGCGGTCGTCTCGTGCACGCGTCACATCTGAAATATGTCCCAACTCCGTCGCATGAGCACTGCGCCTCCATTATCCTTGCCTCTCCCAGTTCCGCAATTAACTTCAAATCTGCAAATCCCTCGAGAAAGCACAAGAATAATCATATGTATGTGTTCGCACCGCGAGCTCTGCTTCCATGTTCACTTCCGCTTCTAATTCAGCATCGGTATTTGAGAGCGGTGAGACGTCTAGAGGTATGTGTCGATGGAAAGTAGCCCAACCATACTCCCGTCTTCCGCGAATACCGCACTTCTCAAGCCCCATTTCATTTAACACGCCCCCAAAGGCTTCTACAGCCACACCCTCAAAACCGCAAACCACGACACCCTCCAAATCTTACTCTATCACTGGTACGCCCCAGTCATGGCACCGAGAGTAATATTTTCGGAGGTCCGAGACGCGGGAATGGGCGTGTCGTGATAGTGAATTTGAATGATGATGGCATGATGTTCGATATGGTTATGGAATGTGGAATGGGAGGGTGACTAAGAGGTGAGTTCCGTTCGTGAGTCCTCCCCTTTTACCTATGAGCTTTTGCAAGCCTCGAATTTTTCACGGTTTCGTCTTGTCGTATGCAATGTCACGCAATCGTGCATTCTGCAGTAACCATCTGACGCCCTACTATTTGTGATACATGTATCCTTTATCCTACGCGTATACCCAATATTGCATGCATCCTTGTGCATACATTCGTTTACTCTTTCGTAGATTGTACAGCCTCCATTATCTTGGGACTCTCCTCCCGTATATTTATGTTTGCCGTGTGCGCGTGCCTCCGTGTTTCTTGCCCTTATGTTTCAGTATGTTTCTCACTGCCGGTGCATGCTCATCAAAGCGTGATTAGATCCGTACCAAGTCTACCGACACTCGCCAAGTCCTAGAACTGCACCAGGGCCATGAGGGGAAGCATTTCCAATCAGGAGGCAGATGTTTGTTTTATCGAACGCCATGCTGGTTTGTTGGTGCGTCGTGTGGTGGTGTCAGAACGGCTCGATCACTGACATGCTCCGACTCATCACCCTGGCCTGGTGCAATGTTTCCATACAATCATATTCAGGTGCATATCGATCATAATCCTCGAGATATCGGAGCGCAACAGCGGGACGAAAGTAGGAATCATATTTTTTTGGTTGATTCACGGATACATTTAAACTATGACATTCCTTGGAAATTGCAATTGCAACCTCCGTTCGTAGTTGGATTTTTTATACGTGTCCTAGCGCAGAGCAAGGAAGCGAGCCCATGGCGTTCATAACGCTACCCGTTATCTGCTGGACAGGACAGGAAGAACTATTGGAGATATGGATTTGTCCTCATTTCCGACGGCAACTTGCCAAGAGTAGCTGAGTTTTTCTTGTCAGCTTTGGAGCAAACACTGTGTCCGTCGAAGGTAGCATTTATTTCATTGACACGAGAACACTCATGGGACCGACTGTTGACTCCTCACAGATCCCTTGGCGCATGGACAGTATATACTGTGTTTGTCAAGGGCACGGAACCCAAGAGACGCTCTGTTTATGTCGAGCATCAGACGAAGAGGATGGTTCGCTCCTGTAAAATACGAATCGCTCCGCTCGACGGTGATTCCTTGTAACTTATTATTGCGATTTGCATTAGTAAATCTCGAAGGGTTCGCCATTATTACTATTCCAGCATCTAAAAAGTACAGAATCGGACAGGAAGGCGTGCTTTTCTGTAGAAAAGTGATACCAATGCCATCCATGTTCAATCAAATAAAATACCACCGTCGATCGATATCTATAAATCATATCAGATTGTGTCCCTGGTGGGTATGAGTGAGAATATACTCACTGTTTGGCCTGCGAATCAACGCGTTACGCCCATCAGTCACTGAGTTTATCAAATAATATGCAAAATACCTGTGATAAAACGGGCTTCTGGAGTTACCAGAAATGAAACCAGGCTCGCGACATCCTGTGTGGTTCCAAGGTAGCCTACTGATGACATCCGTTTCCACTCAAGTATGAAATGTCAAGATTAGCTTCGCAGTGCATATTGGTGAAGAACTGTACCTCTTCATAATGGTCGACCGAACTGTCTAGTGCTGTCGCAAACCCAGCAACTACACGACATGAAGATTACCAGCGAATATTAATGCTAAACTCTCGAAACTCACGCATTGATGTTTGAATTGCTCCAGGAGCATATGCGTTCACGGTGATTCCGTTGCGACCAAGCTCAATGGCTGAAAAATGAACAGTATGAATGCGGAATTGTCGTGAGACTGCACAGGAATACTGCACCTGCGGATTGCGTCAGCCCTCGCACAGCAAACTTTGATGCAGAATAAGCGCTGTTTGCAGGTTGGCCTGAAAGAAACATGACACTATGATACACCAATGAATAGCCGTATATGGACTTGTCTTTCTTTCCTGCGAGAGAGCTTGCGCCGATAATTCGCCCACCGTCACCTTGAGCTATCATCTGCTGCGCTGCATATTTATAGCTGTAAAAGGTGCCTTTGACGTTCACCGCAAGCACAGAGTCCCAGTCTTCGGATGTTGCTGCAGCAGGATTTCAGTAAAGTCCGATACGTCGACTGTAACTTACTTTCTAAGAGTGGTTTTATTATGGCAATGCCTGCGTTTGCAATAAACTGGTGAATCGCGACGGTAAATCCTTCGTGTGTTGATAAACAGACGTAAACAACTTACAACATTCAACTTGCCAAACTCTTTGACTGTACTCTCAACCAGTCCTTTGACTTCCTCCTCGACGCAGACATTTGCGCATACGACTAGGACTCTGCGCTCCGGGAATTTGACAGCAATTTCGTTCTTGACTGAGTCCAGATTCTCTTGATTACTTTCCAAGTCGTTGATCACGACGTCGTAGCCATCCCCGGCAAGGCGTACTGCGATGGTGTGCCCAATTCCTTGCCCGGATCCAGTGACGACTGCGACGCCTTTGGAGGATTGTGTGGACGTCATTTTCTTTGACCCGCTGGTTTTCTCACGGGTGTGCTGTCCTTTTGTTCTTAAGGACTCTGCTAGCGCTGGCATCTCAAAATGGCGAACCCACCTGACCACGCATGAGCGAATCTCCCATTATCGTCCGACTAAGGCTTTTTTTTCATTGGCCACCTCAGAAGTGTCTCGAAGTACTTCCTGATGTCATTGCGCCTCGCGCTACTAACATTCTCTAATCCTTTCTATTTCTGCTTACATGTCTCGCAGAAATCGCCATCCAATATATCCTGGTGAGTTTGCCCCTGAACACCAGTAATTGCAACACGTGCGTTCAGTGCTCTCGCGCCGTTCTGCGCTCAGATGGTGCGAGACTATGGGCGTCTCTTTGACATGTGTTACTTCATACAGGATGATTCTAAATTGCATTTTCGAATCTCGGTCGACAATCATTCAATGCTCTGTTGTGATATCATGTTATGTTACCGTTCGTTGCTCTGGAGAGACACGACCCGCCTTTGATATCGATGTTGCTCCTGGCTTGGTATTGTTCTCATTCTCATTCTCAGTAGTGGCCGACATCGGAACAAAGTGCGACTGACAGATATGACAAGCTCGGTTGAAACTCGAGAGGGATAATTGTGGTGGCCTGGAGGATAAACAGCTTTGTGCTGCGGGTCTTGGTACCTTTACGTGTTTCCGCCGTCTCATGCCAGTAGCATTCAAGCATCCTCTGATAGGCCAGAAAGTGGTCGGAGTAAAACTGTCACTGTTGTTTGTACACACAAGCACCGCGCGCTTCCCTTCATCACACACGGCACCCGGCAAGTGAGCTTGCATCAGACACGATGTCCGGGTGGAGCAGCGGCGGAAAGCATTGCTGGTATCCTGCAGGTGAGTACTTGTCCTAGTGGACTAGGGGTTCCAAGGCAGTGACTCTCCGTTTGGGGGCCTCACGGCCCTTTCCGCAACTTAGTCAGTAGGTAGAGTAGCATTTGCTTCTTGTCGTCGTGTAGCCGCATTGCATCTTGGCCTGCTCTCTGTGTCTTTGGGCTTAGAGCCACTTGTCCCTGTCCACTGTATAAAACGATGTCGATTTGATGAGTCAGGCCTCAGGTGTGGATGCTACCTCGCAATGGCAAGCCTGTAATTACGATGTTGAGCGTTGGCTTTTTGCCGACAGAAGGACGCGCGGGTTATATAGCGTGGGCGTAGGCTGTAGCTAGGATAGTGCGTTGAGAATTGGCATGACCAGTCGGCGCGAGTCAGCATTCCCAAGGGGAAGATGTGTTTTGCAGTGAGAAGTATGTAACATTACTGTTGAACCGGGAGATTGTTCATTGGTGCGTCCTGCTTCGATTTGATGGTATGAAGAAGCGTTCTAATTGGAACTCACAACGCGGCCGCATACTGTTAAATCAAAGACAAGTACTAGATGGTGCATCATTCCCGTCATACCGAGCACCCTTGCACAGCAGCAACGGTTTGCTCAGAATGAGGGAAACGGACACCATTATACGCGAGTTAGTGCTAGCGGCTCAGCAAATGCAGTCTTTCCTGTGTTACACACCCCTACCTATTTGATGAACTTTTTCAAGTTTATGCCCCCGAGAACGCGACGCTATGTACGTCTTGCCCGACCCTGGCAGCAGTCCCTGCTATCCTGCTCCATCGTATGCATGGTCCGACTGCCGTGGAGGACTTCCACATTCCGAATTGGACCGAAGCGTAGCCCAGCCGTCCACTACAACTGATCGTGAGCTGTGATTGGAATTCATGGACGATAGATAGATACAGTTTAGGAACCCCCCTGGCATGAAACTCACACTGTTTCGGTATTCTGATGGCGTCATCATCGGCAGCGCGATGATGGCTACAGTAGGAGGATTGTTCCATGAAGGTACTATCAATGTGTGAATGAAACCCCGGCAGAGATCCCCGTGCTTCGAAATGCATGCAACTACAATATCTCAAGCGTTCTGACATCCATCATATTACCAACAGAAACCATATCCTTGACTCGTGCGATGATATTGTGATCCGAAGCAATCCTCTTGTACTCCCCGCCCTGCTGCTGCGCTACCAAAAGTGCGCCGAACGGCTGTCCAAGGCGAACGAGCAACCTCAACGCTCGCTCGCTCGACTCCGAATCAACCGGACCATCCTCTCCAGGATACTTGCTGAGCGATTCATCTAATGGAGAGTTGGGCTCTGACCAATCATCCACGCTCTGCGCATCGTCTGCATCGTCAAGCAGCCCGAGATCGTGACGATTCCACGGACGGATGAGTAAGAATGTCCGCGAAGCCAACCGCAACTTGTCTTCTGTGGTGATTAGCAGGTCATCAAGCCCGACCGCCTTGACATCATAAGTGAAATATGTCTCCCGGTCTTGAACACGCCTTCGTCTGAGCGCAGTGACGGGGAATGCTGATGCAGGGCAGTTGCAGCCTGCGGTCCGCGAAACGAGGAGGACTCAAGGTTGGCAAGCCTGGGTATACAGCGTCAAAGCCTGCTCAACGACGGTGGCGTTTTGCAGCGAAGAGACCAATATCTGTATCTGATGTTCAGACAGAGATGGCGATGTGTATGGCGGAGCTTTGTACGAGGAAATCTCGGCTGGCAGAATGCTATTGAACTGGGATGGTTTTCCGACCCAGTCTAGGGCAGTAATGTCGCCCGACTGAGCGATGATCGCCTGCAAGAGCCGACCGAGCGCATTCTGCCTTGTCTCGCCATAGATGACAGGTAGGTGAACACCGAAAATACCAAACAATGAATACGCAGTGTCTTCCGGCAACTGTGGTGACACGGTTTGACGCCCATTGAAGTTTCTCTCGGGCGCCTCGCATCCCTGGGTGGAAGGCGATGAGCGCCCGCGCATCTATACCCGTCGAATCCTTCAACTCCTGAATGATAGCGACAGACTCTTTGTGGTTGGAAGAGTGGTCATCGAGATATGGCGTCCAATCTGCCCGGTAGAAGAGAACAATGTTGGGGGCTAGGAACTCCTGGACAGTCCATCCTCGTGTGTTCCAAACACTGTTCGCAAGTGCGCCAGACTCCGACGAAGGCGAAACATCAGATAGGTAAACGATCGTGAGTGCTGAGTGGCGATACCAGACGAACATGGAGTTGACTGATGCTTGGAGCTCAACATTGTTTTTCTGGTCAATGCAGCATGTATCGCTCCATGCCCAGCTAATGCCCCGCATCACGTGAGCCATTTTGCAGAATGTCTGTAACTTGACCGTGGTTCCAACCGCAGGCCAAATCATACACGACCTTGCCCTGTATGTCGTGCAGTAACAGCTCATTGCTTTGCCACCTATGCGATAGCATCGCCCAACCGAAGTACTTTGCAACCGCTTTTTTGATGGGCTTGGGTTGGAGGGGTGTACGCATCGACGATGATGATAAGATCTCCTTGTACTCCGTGCTTTTCATGAAGGCGTTGATTTGTGCCCCTCGATCGCATAAAATTCCAGTGGATGTGTTGAGTAAACGAAATGGGGCGTTTTCCAGATGAGCATCAACGGCTCTTAGAATAGCATCATCTGCTTCAGATGGACTGACATACTGCTGAAGCCCCTCTGGACAGAGAGTTAATCATATTGACGTTGATGCATGAGTGCTTCGGGGCTTACATTGTATCTGCGGGTCGGATGTATTGTCGAACTTGGAAAGTATGATTTTCAAGGCCTCGATCGCTTCATCATAGCGTCGAGCCTTGTGAAGCGCTGCGTGCTTCGATTGGTGCCCAAGATATGACAAAGGGTTGAGTTTGATTGCCTGTGCGTGGCGGGTATCAGCACAACTGCGAGAGAGATGATAAATATTGTCCGCACTATGTCCGCGTCGTGAAGGGCCTCCGCATAGAGGTTTTGGTCCAAATGTGCCTTACTGCGGTGGGCGAAGAGGGAGTCGGATGAGGAGTCCAGACCGATCCCTGCCGAATAAAGTTCAATAGCTTTTTCATAATTTCCTGCAGCCATGGCCTCATCTCCCTTTGCGAGACAGCGCGCAGTGCAGTGTTTCTTGAAAGCTAAACAACCGCAGAGTAAGGGTCGATGTTCAAGCCGTCTAAGCCCCCAAAGCACTCACCAGTGGACCGTTCGAGGTAGCTGTCCTTCGCGTCCTCCGCGTCCTCGTCAATGATGCCCATCATATATTGGTGAGATTCGGCCGCTTCGATCACTCGATCAGCGTGAAGGAATGCTTCACAGCGTTTTTTGTTGACAGTTTGCCATAACGAATCCAAGTCCCAGCCGAAGAGCTGTCCAGCACGTCAATTAGTGAAATGGTGCTGTATGGCAATGCTGTGACGCACCATCGTGAATATCTTCAATCTAGGTTCGAAAAGTCCTCCGCCAGAAAACAAGTCGGTTACACAGGGAATACATTCGTTGAGTCGATCGACAGCTTCGTTGTACCGCCCGTCCTCAAAAGCAAGTGTTGCAAGCTGCACACGTAGATACGACTGACAAGTGTGTTCAAGAGTGAGAAAATTCATGCACGTCTGAAATAAAGCTCACATCGACAACACTGCGCAGAAGTGTATCCGAACGTTGATTAGCGGTTGCGAGGTCTCGAACCCGCCGCATTGCGTCATCGTGGCGACCGGTATTGAAAAGTGCAACAGCCTGGACAAAATGATAGCATGACAGACCGACTATGAAAACAGCGACGAAAGTACCTTTATCAATAGCAAATGATCGACAGTGATCGAATCACGATTCAAAAATACGAAAGCGAGATCGAAAGCTTCCATCGCGTCCCAGAGCTGCTCGTTTCCGCAGAGGGCAATGCCCTTGGAAATGTAGCCAAATAACGAGGGCTGCTTGGCAATGGACTATGTCGTCAAGCGGAGTCAATGTGAAGAGCATCATGATATGCAGAGTATCTGACCATGGCTGAGTCTTGAAGCGCCTTGTCCCACTGGGAGTTTCGCATCCTCACAACTGATCGAATAGCATATGAGCCGTGGTTGTTGTCATGTGCATCGATTTCTTGAGTCAACAGGTCTTCAGCGGTATGCAGGTCTCCAGCAATGCATGCATTGCGAACCGTTGTGTTTACAGCAGGGATCTGCATGAAGCAAACGCGCATTCCGTGATAAGTAAGCATATTGAAGGCGAACGGCTCACGTCAAACAATGAGCGGTTTTTGTCACCGCCAGACCCTTGGTGACTTTGCGAACTGTTGTTTTTGCCAGAGAGTTCGTTGTTGGTGTCGTGACTCTGCGGCTGTGTGTAGTCGCCGCCGAGGAACAATGTTAATAAAGTGAGAGGCAGAAAAATAATGTGTGAGAGCGTACCTGGGTGTCACTGAGAGTAAGGGGTAGCCGTCGCTGTGCTTCTTCATAGTCCTCTATCCTCTTCTCCGCCTTGCCTTGCTCGACCATCTCTTGATAGACCAGAACCGAACGTTCCCACCATAGTCTCCACTCGCGAGCAGCTCTCCATTGGGAGAAATTGCAACACAGCGAACCCAGGTGGTGTGTTCGAGTGGCTGTCCTATGTGCTGGTATGTCGTTGTGCTCCACAGCCGCACAGTCTCGTCGTCCGAGGCAGTGGCAATGAAGGAGCCATCGGAGGAGATAGCGAGCGAGTAGATGTAGGAAGTGTGACCGGTGCAAGGTTGACCGACCTGGTCCCCGTTAGACGAGTTCCAGAACTTGACTGTTTGGTCGAATGATCCAGAGACAAGTTGCTGGCCGTCAGGCGACCACACAACGCTTCGAACTGACCATGTATGGTGAGTGTTGATCTTGAGAAGAAGTTCGGCGTTATCGATGCGCCAAACCCGGATGGTACTGTCCGCTGATCCGGAGGCTAATTTTAGCCCGTCTGGGCTGAATGCTACACTATACACCCACTGTTGATGACCCTCGAGTGTTGAGAGGACAGCGCCAGTCTCCATGTCCCATAAAACGACTGTTCTATCATTCGACCCGCTTGCGAGTCTCTTGCCATCGGGGGAGAAGCACACAGACCACACAACCGCGGTATGCTTCACCAGCGGATTTCGGAATACCATCTGCTTGCTCTCGACGTCCCAGATGATGATGGTTTTATCATCTCCACCGCTCGCAATTCGCCTGTCGTCTTGGGATACAGCGACTGACCACACCCCTTTCTTGTGTCCCTCTAATGGCCCTCCTACCAATGCTCCTTTCTCCACATCCCAAATTCGCAGGGTCTTATCGGCTGAACCAGTGACGACCCGTCGACCATCTTTGAAGAATGCAGATGCACACACTGTGCCAGTGTGCCCTGCCTGTGCCCTTGTGTTGTCTGCCCTCCCAATGTGAGATCCGCACCTCTTGCTGTATCAGGCACCACTGACATCTCGCGTTGACCTACACAGAGAGATAGATGGTCAGTAGCATTTGAAGTCGACGAGGGCCGTACGTTTGGGATATCGTTGCCTTGTAGATCTTGTATGTGGTGAGTAGTGTTGGACTTCTGCCCATAACCCAACCCATGTATATGTAGGCGTTTATCCACGGACCACGGTTCTCATTGGCTCCATACCACGCGGCCACAGCATGGATCTCATTTAGCTTCTTCCGTAATCACTGCCCCCTGTATAAACGCCCATCATATAACAGTAGCTCCTTCATTCGGTGCACAGCGAACATGCTCGAAAGCACACGCATCTGCGCCACAGTCAACTCGTCTTTCATAATACTTTGCAACGCATCCTACTTCGCTATGACATCAAAAAGGCCTAGAACAATCGCTAGGCGCTCATGTCTTATCACTTCCGGCATCGGTGGGATGTTACATATCGGGCATGCGTATCTCGGGCGGGTCCGTACTGATTGCGTCGACGTATCTCCCTCTCGCGCACGACATCCTCGAATACAAAGACTACGTGCATCTTTTCAAAATGCATGCGCTGCGATTTAATTCGATTCCACTTCCATCAAATATGCTCTCCACCTCGAGTTCATGTTTGTCCATCAATGCCACGCCCGTTCCCAGTTCCCCTTTTCTCCAGGCACACGTCCCTCCTACTTGATACGGTCTGCCCTACTTCCCGTTCCTTGTTTTCTTCCACTTCCATCACCACCGGCACCACTGGCAAACACAGCGCAAATGGACATCCGAACGCGGTCGTCTCGTGCACGCGTCACGTCTGAAATATGTCCCAACTCCCTCGCATGAGCACTGCACCTCCATCGGCCTTGTCTCCCCGGTTCCGCAATTCACTTCAAATCTGCAAATCCCTCGAGAAGGCACAAGAATAATCATCTGTATGTGTTCTCACCGCGAGCTCTACGTCCATGTTCACTTCCGCTTCTAATTCAGCATTGGTATTTGAGAGCGGTGAGACGTCTAGAGGTATGTGTCGATGGAAAGTAGCCCAACCATACTCCCGTCTTCCGCGAATACCACACTTCTCAAGCCCTATTTCATTTAACGCGCCCCTAAAGGCTTCTACAACCACGCCCTCAAAACCGCAAACCACGACACCCTCCAAATCTCACTCTATCACTGGTACGCTCCAGTCATGACGCCGAGAGTAATATTTTCGGAGGTCCGAGACCCGGGAATGGGCGTGTCGTGATGGTGAATTTGAATGATGATGGCATGATGTTCGATATGGCTGTGGATGTGAAAGGGGAGGGTGACTAAGAGGTGAGTTCCGATCGCGAGTCCTCCCTTTTTACCTATGGGCTTCTGCAACCCTCAAATTTTCCACGAGTTCGTCTTGCCGTATACAATGTCACGCAATCGTGCATTCCGCGTCACCACATCATTCTGATGTGCCCTACTATTTGTGATACATGTATCCGTTATCCTACGCCTATAGCCAACATTGCATGCATCCTTGTGCACACATCCTGGTTTCACGCGCATACATTCATTTACTCTTTTGTAGATTGTACAGCCTCCATTATCTTGGGACTCTCCTCCCGTATATTTATGTTTGCCGTGTGTGCATGTGCGTGCTTCTGTGTTTCTTGCCCTTATGTTTCAGTATGTTTCTCACTGCCGGTGCATACTCATCAAAGTGTGATTAGATCCGTACCGAGTCTACCGACACTCGCCAAGTCCTAGAACTGCTCCAGGACCATGAGGGGAAGCATCACGAATCAAAAGGCAGATATTTGTTTTATCGCACGCCATGCTGATTCGTTGGTGCGTCGTGCGGTGGTGTCAGAACAGCTCGATCACTGACATGCTCCAACTCATCACCCTGACCTGGCGCAATGTTTCCATACAATCATATTCAGGTGCATATCGATCATAATCCTCGATATATCGGAGCGCAACAGCGGGACGAAAGTAGGAATCATATTTTTTGGTTGATCCATGGATATATTTAAACTATGACATTCCTTGCAAATTGCAATTGCAACCTCCGTTCGTAGTTGGATTTTTTATACGTGTCCTAGCGCAGAGCAAGGAAGCGAGCCCATGGTGTTCATAACGCTACCCGTTATCTGCTGGACAGGACAGGAAGAACTATTGGAGATATCGATTTGTCCTCATTTTCGACGGGAACTTGCCAAGAGTAACTCAGTTTTTCTTGTCAGCTTTGGAGCAAACACTGTGATCCGTCGAAGGTAGCATTTATTTCATTGACACGAGAACACTCATAGGACCGACTGTTGACTCCTCACAGATCCCTTGGCGCATGGACAGTATATACTGTGTTTGTCAAGGGGACGGAACCCAAGAGACACTCTGTTTATGTCGAGCATCAGACGAAGAGGATGGTTCGCTCCTGTAAAATACGAATCGCTCCGCTCGACGGTGATTCCTTGTAACTTATTATTGCGGTTTGCATTAGTAAATCTCGAAGGGTTCACCATTATTACTATTCCAGCATCTAAAAAGTACAGAATCGGACAGGAAGGCGTGCTTTTCTGTAGAAAAGTGATACTAATGCTATTCACGTTCAATCAAATAAAATACCACCGTCGATCGATATCTATAAATCATATAAGATTGTGTCCTTGGTGGGTATGAGGAAGAATATACTCACTGTTTGGCCTGCGAAACAACGCGTTACGTCCATCAGTCACTGAGCTTGTCAAATAATATGCAAAATACCTGTGATAAAACGGGCTTCTGGAGTTACCAGAAATGAAACCAGGCTCGCGACATCCTGTGTGGTTCCAAGGTAGCCTACTGATGACATCCGTTTCCACTCAAGTATGAAATGTCAAGATTAGCTTCTCAGTGCATATTGGTGAAGAACTGTACCTCTTCATAATGGTCGACAGAACTGTCTAGTGCTGTCGCAAACCCAGCAACTACACGACATAAAGATTACCAGCGAATATTAATGCTAAACTCTCGAAACTCACGCATTGATGTTTGAATTGCTCCAGGAGCATATCCGTTCACGGTGATTCCGTTGCGACCAAGCTCAATGGCTGAAAAATGAACAGTATGAATGAGGAATTGTCGTGAGACTGCACAGGAATACTGCACCTGCGGATTGCGTCAGACCTCGCACAGCAAACTTTGATGCAGAATAAGCGCTGTTTGCAGGTTGGCCTGAAAGAAACATGACACTATGATACACCAATGAATAGCCGTATATGGACTTGCCTTTCTTTCCTGCGAGAGAGCTTGCGCCGATAATTCGCCCACCGTCACCTTGAGCTATCATCTGCTGCGCTGCATATTTATAGCTGTAAAAGGTGCCTTTGACGTTCACCGCAAGCACAGAGTCCCAGTCTTCGGATGTTGCTGCGGCAGGATTTCAGTAAAGTCCGATACATCGACTGTAACTTACTTTCTAAGAGTGGTTTTATTATGGCAATGCCTGCGTTTGCAATAAACTGGTGAATCGCGACGGTAAATCCTTCGTGTGTTGATAAACAGTTGTAAACAACTTACAACATTCAACTTGCCAAACTCTTTGACTGTACTCTCAACCAGTCCTTTGACTTCCTCCTCGACACTGACATTTGCGCATACGACTAGGACTCTGCGCTCCGGGAATTTGACAGCAATTTCGTTCTTGACTGCGTCCAAATTCTCTTTGTTACTTTCCAAGTCGTTGATCACGACGTCGTAGCCATCCCCGGCAAGGCGTACTGCGATGGTGTGCCCGATTCCTTGCCCCGAACCAGTGACGACTGCGACGCCTTTGGAGTTGGATTGTGTGGATGTCATTTTTATTGACTGGCTGGCTTTTTCATGTGTGTACTGTGCCTTTTGTACTCAGAGACTCTGCTCTGCTAGCGCTAGCATCTCAAAATGGCGAACACACCGGATCACGCATGAGTGGCTCGCCCGTTATCGTCCGACTAAGGCTTTTTTTTCATTGGTCATGTCAGAAGTTGGTCATGTCAGAAGTGTCTCCAAGTACTTGCTGATGTTATCGCGCTGAGCGCTACTAACATTCTGATGACACACTCCAATCCTTTCCATTTCCGCTTACGTGTCTCGCAGAAATCGCCATCCGATATATCCCGGTGAGTTTGCCCATGAACACCAGCAATTGCAACACGTGCGTTCAGTGCTATCGTGCGGTTCTGCGCTCAGATGGTGCGAGACTATGCGTGTCTCTTTGACATGCGTTAGGTCATACAGGATGATTCTAAATTGCATTTCTAATCTCGGTCGGCAATCATTCAATGCTCTGTATGTTACCGTTCGTTGCTCTGGATACCGTTGCCCAGACGTGAGTTGTGAGTGCCCTGTTATTGTTCCGAAATCGTTCGGCTCCCACATTGTCAAAAGAACAAGAGTTGTGAGTGCCCTGTTACTGTTCCGAAATCGTTCGGCTCCCAAATTGTCAAAAGAACAAGGTACATGCAAGATGATGTTAGTTACTCACTCCTGGACCCCAGCAACCCCTCGGCCAGTGTTTCTAGCCCGAGTAAGCTTTGGCAAGTCCGCTTATTTTGGGATATATAAGCTGCCACTTACACAACGACTTTCCCCGCTTCCTTCTCTCCTCCTACCGTATCGTCCGTCCTTGCACTCATGATTACTCAATTCAATTCTTTGAAAATTTGACCTTGGGCAGCGAGAGACTTGCCATTTGCTACTCTCCTCAGTTCTTCGATGAAAATTTGACCATGAGCAGTGAGAAACTTGCTGTTCACTACTCTCGTTTTGGTTCTTGGACAAAAACTTGACCATGAGTGGTGAGGAATGTGACCATTCACTCGTCTTGATTCTTGGATGAAAACTTGACCATGAGTGGCAAGGAATTTGCCATTTTGCAATTCTATTACGTAGCGAGGCACGAGTAGAGGAATAGAATATAGTCTTTGCGCAAACGGAAGGCGTGGCACTACATCTTTTGCTTCCGTGCCACGACTATCGATAACCGCCGTTGTTCACAAGTCGTGCTCATCGTTTCTTTAAATTCTTTATACCTATTCTACGTCTACGAGACCTATCTAAGATCCACTTCCCAGCATGGCTGATCCCAACAACGAAGTCTGCCCAGATTTTGCGTCTGCCGCGTATGCTGAAATTCGGGAGGACCTCATCAGGGCTTCGGCTCAAACAGAGGCTCAAGTTATTAACCGGATGGTGGTTAGTTGGACGCAGAGTCACCGCCAACGAGTAGATGACTGGAACCAAGAACAGGAACAAGAGGAACATGATGCCGCTGAAGTTGCCCAGGCCCGCGCGTTACAGGAAGAAGAGATTCGCAAACGGCAGGAAGCCGACGCAGAAAAGGAACGTCTAGAAACCGAAAAGAAGAAACCCAAGATGAATGGCTTCAATGCCACTCTGACCGTTGGCGATTTCATCACGCCACATCCCGCCCAGTATGCCATCTCCAAGATCAACAACTTCGAGTATACAGAGCTATGGTACTTCTCCCCCGACGGTTGCAAAGACGCCCAACGATCTTCACAATCCACAGCTGAAGACGGATACGGTCTTACCCAGGTAGACAATGCTGTGCTAGCGCTACGCCCTCTCTCGGCTTTCAAAGCATCGAAGCACGCCATCCCCGACCATGAACTGTCATTCCTGACATTCCTACGCGCCAAGAACACCTTCCTGACGCACATCAGCAAAGCCAAGTGGCCGCAAAGCAACATCGACACCCTATCCCTATTCTTTTGGCACTTGGAGAACCACCCGATCAGGAACAACAGCGATATCGGCGACCTCGTCGTCCTACACTACGCCTCGCGTGTCCGCCAGGATTGGCACGACCGTCTCAAACGCGACGACGCATTCAACATCGGAGTACTTAACGAGAACCTCATTCGTTCAATCAACGACGAGCTGTGGGACAAAGTACGCTCTGCCAAGATGTCTCAGGTGGGTTCAAGCAAATTCGAAAGTTAAACACAGGCTAACAGGCGAAATGTTTCCCCCTCACTCAACGCATTACCTCACACATCACTCTCGTGATCAACTGCACTCCCCGCTATCGCGGATGCCCGTACACCTGTTAACGGATGAAACTCACTCCTCGTGCATGCGGATGCTGCTGCTCCTCCCTGCGTGCACGAATGTTACCAACTATCCCCCCGACGCAATGTCAGCAGACGAACGTTGAATCCTCATCCAACCAAAATCATCGAAGATCTAGCTACCGCGACACTCACCGCAACTCACGCCGCAACTCACGATCACGTTCCCCTCCTTGCACCAGCGACAAGCACAAGATAAAAACCTCGTCATCGCCCGACGCAGGCAAAGACAAGCAACACTCATCCAGCAACACCAAGCAGAGTTTTTCCCGCGGCGCAGGCACTCGAGGCCGGTCTGCCTGCGCCGTATGCCTTGGCCGCTTTGCGCACAACATCCTGCAATGCAGCGCAACCGAGTTATGGGATGGATCAGCGGCTCACGCTCGACGATCCCAAGATGGACGTATCCTCAACCCCGCTGGTCTGTCTTTATGCTGCAAATGGCAGCGACCGGGGGGATGCCCTGCAGACTTGCAGGACCACCTGCACGAGTGTTCCGGCTGCGGGAGCAAAGAGCACGGAGCTCAGAAATGCTCTCGTGGCGAGAAAGCTTAAAGCCGTCACTCCCTATGATCCTGATGAATGGCAGCGAGTCCTTGAGCAAACTGGACTCATTAGTAGATATCCGCACATCCCAGAAGGACTCCGAACAGGCCTTTCCGGGGGCATTCCCCCGATCAATTGTACATACTCCCCACCTAATAACCCTAGTATTAATGAATACTCCGAAGTATTCTGGAAAATTGTCAATATTGAGTTCGAAAAGAGACGCTTCCTCGGTCCTTTCTCTGGCAGAGATCTCGAGTCGATTGTTGGGCCATTCCAAATGGCGCCCCTCTCCCTTGTACCTAAACCGGGAAAACTGGGTAAATACCGCCTGGTCCAGAACCTATCCCACCCTCTTAATCCCCCCCCTAATATTCAATCAATCAACTCCAGAATTGACTCAGACTTATACCCATGCACCTATGGCACGTTCGCGACGATCTGCCTTACCATCTGGCATTTGCCGCCAGGGTCACAAGGTGCAATATGTGATGTTGCAGAGGCTTATCGAACGGTACCGGTTCACCACTCGCAATGGCCAGGACTTGCAATACGCCTCCCAGGCAACGACGCATTCGCTATCGACACGTCATTCTGCTTTGGGTTCGGACCCTCAGCAGGTATATACGGCAACATTGCAGATGCCGGCACTGACATTTTTCGAGCCAATGGTATCGGCCCACTATCCAAATGGGTCGATGACCACCTTTTCCTTCGTATATGAAGGGAGTTCCTGGATGATTACAATAAGCAGCATCAATTGCAAGCAAGAGAGATTGCCGAGAACGGAGGCATCGTTACGAACGGCGGTCGCAAATGGTACCGGGGTGCTACGCAGCCAAACGGATCATCAGAAGAGTTCGATGAAGACTCATCATTCCCCATTAAGGACTTCTCTAATGCCTCCCTGCGATCATCAACTGATGCAGAATTCACATACAATCTACAAGATATTGACCAGATCTCAGGACCACTGGGCATCCCTTGGGAGTTGTCCAAGGACAAGCCATTCAGCTTCCAGCCCCCCTTCACCGGCCTCGTTTTCGACCTCCCCAACCGAACCGTCAATCTCTCCGAAGAGAAATGGTCCAAGTACCTTGAGGCCTTACGTCACTGGGAATCCAAGCAGACACACACCTTACATGAGGTCCAGAAACTGTACGGCAAACTCATGCACGCTACACTGGTTATTCCCAGGGGAAGGGCCTACCTTACCAATCTGGAGAGGATGCTGGGAGTCTTTGGAGACCGCCCTTTTATGCCGCGCACCCCACCCCACCAAACTCGAGAAGACATCTCCTGGTGGACCAACACCCTCAGCTCTCCACCCACCCCAAGACCAGTCCCTGGTCCGTGCACAATCTTTGATGTCCACGCCTATTCGTACGCTAGCTCTGGTCATGGGATCGGAATCGTCGTTAACGGTCGATGGCGGGCATGGGATCTTCTCCCAGGTTGGAAGGGGGACGGACGTGACATTGGCTGGGCCGAAAGCGTCGGATTCGAGTTACTCGTCCGAACGATCGTATCTCCCGCAACCACCGGAGTTCACTTCAAGGTCTACGGGGATAATCGGGGAGTTGTCGAGGGTTGGTGGAGAGGCTGTAGCAGGAACCGTCCCAGCAACGAGGTCTTCAAACGCATTCATAATGTCCTCGCTAGCGCCGACTGCTCGGTTCTTACACAATATGTCCAAAGCGCAGATAATCCCACCGACAATCCATCGCAAGGGGTATATCCCCCCACAAGTCAGATGCTTCCCCGTATTCCCATCCCCAACGAGCTACAAGCCTTCATCGCAGTCGTCTCTGAGTCAACAGCCAGCCGCAGAACAAGTCAGCGTGTTGCCTCAGGCAAACTGCTTCACAAGCTGGTCAAAAGCCACAACGGAGCCGAGTACCAGCAACGAGCCCATGTCAACCGCGAGCTCGAACGCCGCGGCGAAGAGCTCCTCAAAGCTTCCGAAATCTACAGCCTACGCCCATGACTTAGCTCCCAAGCCCTCCCCTTTGAGACCTCCCTGCCCAGCAAAAGATAGATTGTACTTATGGACCCCCACCACATCTCGTACCAGCCTCGACGCCCATGGAAAAATGGTATCCTTATCCCCAGCTGACCTGAAACACATCAAGGACGTGGTGATTCAGGGCTACGCTGATTCAACACGGGAATCTTATGGGTCCGGATTACTGGTGTTCCACGTATTCTGCGACAGTAAGTTCATTCCAGAAGACCAACGGGCGCCAGCAAGCCGCGTGCTGATATCCTCCTTCATATCATGCATGGCCAGGCATTACTCAGGAAAGACAGTTTCTAACTACGTCCACGGAGTTCGGGCGTGGCACGTCGTCCACGGAATCACATGGATACTTCGCGACGCGGAGACAGACACCCTCCTCAAAGCAGCAGTAACCCTCACTCCATCCGCGTCGAAGTGTAGCAAACGACAGCCATACACCATTGATCTCATTATCGCCATATGCAGCCAACTTGACCTAGATTCCCCCCTAGATGCAGCCGTCTTCAGTTGCTTAACCACCACGTTCTTCGCAATGGCCAGGACAGGCGAATTCACAATCCCACGGCTCGACGCATTCGACCCGGCAATTCACGTCAAACTGTCCGACGTCCGCGACGTGCAGGACCGTCAGAATCTAATCACAAAGAACTTCCACCTTCCCCACACGAAGACCACCCTAGACGGCGAGGACGTGTTCTGGGGAAAGCAGCAAGGCCTAGCTGACCCAGACGAATCTTTCGCCAACCATCTCCTCATCAACCAGCCACCAATCAACGGCCCCCTCTTCGCCTACCGCTTCCAGGACACCCACCGCCCTCTGACGAAATCTAAACTCCTCGCTAGACTCGCGCGAGCTACCAAAGGAGCAGGACGAGAACCCGTCCAAGGCCACGGCATACGAATCGGAGGGACGCTTGAGTACCTTCTCAGAAACGTACCCTTCGACGTCGTCAAGGCCAAAGGAAGATGGGCGAGCGACGCGTTCCTCATGTATCTTCGGAACCATGCGCAGATAATGGCGCCATTTATGCAAGGCATCTCACCAGTACACGAGCAGCTCTTACAGTACACGATGCCACCAGTCCGCTGAATTCAGATCCACGTAAGTCCGTCATCCCCCTCCTAATTCAATGGGTATCTGAGTTTCGCTCAATGCGTCGTCGGACTCCTACTACTTGGGAATCGCAGCTCACCTCTTCTTGGGCTAGGACTCGTACCTTGGGGCTGGTCAGCACTGCGCGCTTTCGCCCGAAAACCTCAAGCATACTTTCCCTCATCTCATCCTTAGTAGTCAGTATCTCATCCTGTATCAAACTCGATTCAATGAAGTATCACCTCATTGCCAATTTCACTCTGCTACACACGACACGAGTGAACCTCAAAGACACACTACTCGTCTTGATTCTTGGACGAAAACTTGACCATGAGTGGTGAGGAATTTGCCATTCACACTCGTCTTGATTCTTGGATGAAAACCTGACCATGGATGGTGTCGATGGCGAGTTACCTTGTTTACTAACTTTGTGCAATGGTGTTCACTATCACTAGTTCGAGATGAAATATACATTTATTGTCTATCAAGTGCTCCTGCCAGGGAACTGTATGTCGAGATGCACCATTTTGTGTCATCTGCAATGATGAAGGGCAGTGGAGACTGAACTATTGTGGGTGCGTAGTCTGTGATTTGGGCACCTGGCACTAATGTGAATGATGGGGTGTTGAATGTGCTTACTTGTGCTGGTGATGGTATTTTGTGAAGCGGGAATGGTGGTGACTCATCCAAATTGTTAGATATTGCCAACACTGACTCCTGTCTGTGGACAGTAGCAGCCTGTTGTGTGTGCATTGTGACCATGTGTACGGTAGGAGGTTGTGAAGCTTGTGTTGCGGCTGCAGTTTGTGAAGCATAGCGTTTCTGTTGCACTAAACCTAATAACGATGATTAGCTATGTTCTAGATCCACAATAAAACTCATACTTTGTTGTGCGATACACCTCATTGCACGATAAACCTGAGTTGCCTCTTGTTCTCATGTTGACACTTCAAATGCAGCATGGTCATCCAGGCTACTCGTTGCACCTTGATCGAACTTCATGCCCTTCATAATTCCAGCTAACAGAGTAAAGTGTATGCCTTCATGATATGCATTATGATGAGCTTGCTTATTCCCGTTGGTCGTAGAAGGTGATGCTTTCCATAATGTGAGAGGAATCAGGCTCATAGGCTGATATAGTGCTGGAAGTGCAAATTTCATCCCTTCAAGTTTGTCTTTCAGCCATGCTGTTGAAGGGAGTAAGTATATTTTAGTGCACCTGTTATTGTTGGTAATTACCTGCAGCCTTTGGCCCACCATGGCAAATAATATTCAATGTTCTCTGGATATCTGGGTGTTCCTTGCATGTAGCCAAACTAAGCATAGCGGAGTAAACCTCATCTGAAACATGGGTGCAAAGAGTGTGAATGATCCTCTTAAAATGAGCCACACATAGCCAGTAGAAGTGGTGAAGATGATCATATGGGTTCAAGTTGCAGAGATAGTCAATGAGGTTCATAGGCACACAGTGTTGAGATAGAATGTGAAAGCTGTACACAGTACATTCCCAAGCCTATAGTTTCATGAGCAATGTAGATGGTTGAGGATGATTCTACATACCCAGTCCTTGACCTTTATGGCTGTCAGCAATGACAATTTTCGAACCCAGAGCCATGAATGTGGCAGAATGAAACAGAGAGGCTGGTATCTGCAGACACAATTTCAAAGATGTGCTGAAAAAGAATTAAGTGTGCCTTGGCACTCTGTGATGTGGTGAATGCACAAGCACCAACAACAGCTGAAAAGTTGTCAATACCTAAAGGTACGAGCAATGGTCTATTTCACTCACAGCAGGCGATGCTCAGTATCCCATGATTCAATCTTGAACTCCTGCCATCCTTGTGCTTGTTTGAATGATGTGTCAATAGACAGGCACTTGGCTTGCATGAGATATGACAACATCTGTGGTGTCATACACACAACGAGTTTGAGCTCCACACCACGCTCGACGTTATGAGTCTCTGCACAACGAACATAGCACTGCTCCTGAGGCAAGGATGCATGTTCGTCTGCGAGATGACATGCACCTAATGCAAAAAATGAATATCATACTATGTTGTTTGAATATAGGAAGGATATACCTTCGAATCCTGTTCCACTCAGGTATTTCATAGACCTCAGCAGGTTAATGAGGCATTGTACATGGTCAAGGTTAGCAAGTGATGGATGCGCACCTTACAAAATTCATAAACGCAACATGAAGATTGAAGCCCACATTCGGTGACATTCCGCAACCCACGAAACGAAAGAACTGAACTGCCCAGTGCAGAAAATCATAACATTACAATCCCTATACAACCAATGACTCCGAGAACTAATTCTATCATAATCCCTGCAACATAATATCCCGCCGCCTTAATCACAAACCCCTCCCTCGCTAAACATGAAATCCCCTCCTCAAGGCATCAGTCAGATATACAAAAACTGGTCCCAGCCAACCCACTAACCTGTCTCACCAATATCTGCCCCCTACAGATTTCTGTTTCATTCTGCTTAAGCAGACGAGAATGTGTATCGTCACTCACAGCCAGTCACTCCACAAACCATCGCAAAAGAATGCTAAAGTCATCTCATCTTCGTCCTGAAGTGCGTGTCTAAAACAGCCGGTGGGAACGGCGGACTGGTGGGGGCAAGCCTCACACCAGGGCATTCATGACTTCAGAGATGTGTAAGGGCAGGGCCCCATAGACTAGAACGTAATGTCCTACATAGAGCATATTCTCTCAACTGGACAAAAAACTGGATTCCAAAAAAAAAAAAAAAAAAAAGTGATGGATGAAGGTCTTGAAGCATTGCATCACGGCCATCAGGGAATTGCCAGTCAAGCACTTGGTGAAGACCTTCGACAAAAGCTGTGTCTAAGTATATTCGTCGCAGTGTTGCATCTACAATTTTTCATTTCAAAAGCAAGAGCAATCCATGAAACACATTAACTATGGGAGGCAGAGTTTTGACAGGTGTCGGAGGGGTGTGTGAATGAGGGTTGATGCAAAGAACGAGTATTCAAGGGCAGGTAATAAGATCCTCAGGAACATATATGTTGAATTGTGCCTTGCAGTTGTGCACCCATTTTCATAAGACACCCTGCTTCAGTTTACCATCAACTTGGTGATGCCAGTGCACTAAAGTGCAAGTATGAGATTAATGATGACAATGCTCGCAGAAGGAGAAGAAAACTTACAGCATACTTGTTTTTGTGATGAAGGACTAGTAACAAAGCTGCAGGGCATAAGGTGACCATATCCCTTCAACAGTGCAAGTTGCTCACACTCCATGATGACGTAGTAGTCGTCATTTAGTAAAGCCTGCAGGTAGTGAATATCACTCTCCTGCAGATTTCATATGAATAAGTGTGAGCGTGAAGTGCGAGAATGCAGGTTGCATCTTCTTTTGATGAGTCGATGGCTTGATGGTAGGCAACTGATGGTAGGGAGATCAATATCAGAACCACTGTTGAAAGAAAGGTCGTCAAGATACTGATCAGCTGTTAAAATGTCAAGGTCATCAACATTAGCACTGTGACCATTGTCCATGGCACTGGTGTGATCATTGCCATGCTCGTCATACTCATCTGCAGGAAAATGAAGTGAGCAGCCACACTCAGAAAGAGCGACATAAAATGCAAGAGTTTTCTCAAAAACTTCTCAGTCTGCAGTGCTGGCAGGACCTCCTAGCTTGGACACAGATGGACAATGAGACACAACCTCCAAAATGTTTGTAAGGTGATGCATAGACATATCATGCTGATGTGCAGAGCAAATCTTGAGACCCTTACCTGCAGAGATGTTTGAGTTATGAATCAACTGAGGACACCAAGTAAATAACTCACAAGATGTTCTAAGCTTTGTACATGAAACTGGACGTCCTTTGGCATCACAGAGCATTAGACATTGCCCAATAATTTTGCCACTGTGCCCATTGCCCAAAGAATATTGAAAATTTGACTTGGGATGCAGATTGGAAGACTTGGAAGTAAATGACAAAGGATCTACATGGAAGATATGGGCAATAGACTGAGTGGAAAGGCATCCAGTTTGTGGGTACTCGACAATGGCACTAATTGGATGTTCAATGACAGCATGTGCAGAAGCCTTGTGTATCACACGATGTCATCCTTGTGCACAATCATGATCTGTGAAAGGTCGAGCAGGAGGAGGGATATAGTGGGCACCAGGTGCACTCTGCACAGCAGGGTGTTGCATGTCAGTAAGGTATGACATAGACTAATAAATCCACCAGTTCTACACACCTTATATACTGCTGGCTGATGTTCAAACACTTGAGTGCATGTCAGAACCATGGCTCCGAGGGTGCTGGGTGGACAGAGCAGGCTTGGCTTCAGCTCGTGTGCTGTGCCCCATACCAGATACCAGGTTTGCCTGCTAATTTCAGAGGGTAGGAACTACATCTAGAGTTTCCAGAAGATAGGGGTCAAAGTCCGGTCGTAGGTGGAAGTGGTCTGGAGGACCCAGGACTAGAAATAGGATCCACTTGGGCTAAGGGAAGGTAAAGGACTATTGGGACCATGGTCCACAATAGAAGATTGAGAAAAGGCTGCCACAGGCAGAGTCGAAAGTCTAATGACATAGGGTCAAAGACTGGAGGTCCCAGAAAGTCAGGGATTTGGCTGGTATGGGACAAGGTCTGGGCCAAAGTCTGGGACAAGTATGGGACCCAAAGGCAAGCCTCGGCAAGCTCAGTGAAGCCTAGCGGAGCTTAAATCCTGCATGATGTTCGCAATGACCATGCAAATGTGCCCATTGCTGGCAATTCCGCCTATGTGCCTGCCACCCGCCCCCTGCCATTGTTGGAATACTGTTGTATTCATGCCCTGCCTCAACTCTACATTACTGCATTATAATCGTGCCATACCCGCCATCCTTCCCACCCATCAGCTTTCTTGCCCGCCCACTTCCTTTCATGCCTGCCTGCCCACTGTCTTTGCCATACACCCCCCCCACTGCCCACTGTGTGCCTTGTAATAGTTGCCGTGATGTCTTTGTTGCAACAGGCAGATGTTGCTTTTCTTGCCAGCTTCTCCCTCCGACCATCTGCAATTGGCATTGTCATTGATTGTACAAGCTGTGGCGGCACTGTCCCTCTTTCAATTTGTCGGAGTGACAAGAATGCTAACTCAGGCAAGGGTATGTCCTCATGTGTGCAGTTCAAGTTCAAGTTGATGTTGCATTCACATTCCTTGCCAGCATCAAACCTGCTCATTCTTCTGGTGGTTCCCCCAACTCCTTGCATTCCCAGACATCATAGCTTATTCAATCATCAAGTTGGTCATCAAGCCACTCGCTGACCCTCACAAGTTCGCAGCTGGTGGCCTCTTCTTCCTCGAGCAGCAGAGCAGCCTCCACTATGTTCCCTTTCTCCTTGGCTCAACCTCAGCCCAAACCTAATGGAAAGAAACCACGAAAATGGGCAGACACATGTATTGGTGACTTCTGTCATTGTGCACGAGCCTAAACACCTCACTGATTTCACATCTACTATCTGTTCCTTGTCATGATTCATTATTCACTTGATTTGTAGCTAGCCCTATTACTTGTCAGGTTAAATTCAGTTGACTTGAAGTACAAAGTCTACTGCTTAAGACATCGAGCGTGCATGATGTGGGTTCCCTGCCTTGTGCACGTAAGGTAGTTACAGTAATGTGGGGGCAGGTAAGCTTGTCTGTATATAGTAATGTGCTTGGCACTGTTGCCACCAGTGAGCAGTCATGGGAAACAGTGGCGAGCAGCTAAGCGTACACAGGGACTTTCGTACTCCACTTGGAGGTGCTGAAGAGCCCGCCATGGCCCAGACTTTGGCCCGGACTTGGCCCGTACTTTGGCCCGTACTTTGGCCCAGACTTTGTCCCATATCGGCCATTTCAGAGATGCCCTCAGAGGTCTGGAGGTGTGGGAACCAGCAGACCCAGTGTGGGAACCAACCGGAGGGCACAGGAACCGGCCAGTCCATGGAGGAAAGGACAGGAAATAGATGAGGGAACCAGTCCCAAGTTGTCAGAGTGAGCAGAGGAACAGTAGAGACTCAACAGGAGTCAGATTCTAGTTGATATTCATACTGAAGCATTACAGGAATGTACAAGAGGTTTATATACTGTAGGTAGTCTAATGTATCAGTAAGCAGGAATGCAGGAGGCTATGGAGGAACATATGGAAAGTACATTAGTAAGTATAGGAGCACATGGAAAGTCTAATGGATCATCAAGAAATGGAGTCGGAAATTAACTGGGGACTATGGATCAGTCAGCAGATGGAAATGTACAAAGCTGAGGGCCGTAGAAAAGGGGCTATTCTATAAAAGGAAGTCTGGACATGTGACCAGTTTAATCAACCATAGGAGTGGGACCGGGTCCAGTTGTAGGAGATGGGTCTGGTGGAGTGGAACTGCCTGGAAATCAAGTCCAGTGGTCCGGAGTTTGGCTGACTAAGCGGAGGTGGGTTAGGGGCTGATGTGGTACATGACAGTGCAGCACAATGCCTGTTGAGTTACCATATTTGGAAATTTCACAATATTGTTCAGCACTTTTTACCTTGTACAATTCACCACAACTATCACTTTAAGTTCTCAACTAGCTTGCCTGCCAAGTCTGCTTTCAAATATCAACTGTCACTGGGCTCTTGTGACCATCACTGGGTTCTTGCGACTATCACAGGGTTCTCAAAATTATTTCTCAGTGAATCTAGTGAGGCTCGAGAGACGGCTCTTCTCGAGTCCGTGTATACACACACACTCACTTGAGGTTTGTCATTGCATGCACTGATGTCTGCTGCTTGCTCACCTTTATTACTCACATGTAGTGTATCTTCGCCATCCTCAGTTGATGGAGTTGTGTGAATTGGTACTTGCGAGTGCATCGCAACTGAGTTGTGGCAATGCCCAATGGACATGCTGTGCTTTTCCCTTATTTCGAGGGTTATTATGGTACTCCCAGCTCAGGGTTGGTGCAGTCCCAGCAAGGTGGTGTCATGCGCAATGCTCTCCCTTACTGTCAATTCTCAGGTAAGCATTTCATTTAAATATTGAAACACTATCAACACAGACACTACTACCATAGCTATGCATATACCACTGTGTCAAAAATGTGTCCACTGCCCATCTGCCAGTTTGCACATTGCTAGCAGTTTACACGTGGATGAGGTAGCAAGTTTGTTGATGATGGAACAGGATATATTACAGTCTCTAGTAGAGGGCAAAGGAATCATGAAGTATGAGCATATCAGGCTACTGGAAGTCTGTGGAAATTGTCAGTGAACATTCACAGCGAGTGCATTGCAGGCACACATTGTAACATGCTCAGAGGGTTGATCTTATATAGTCCTTGGGGTATATTTTCTGCCTTACATGTTGAAGGCTAGTGACTGGAGTCCTGGCCCAGTATGTAATTTCTTGTTTGCCCTTGAGCTAGTCAAAACCAGAACATCACTGCTGGTCCATGATAAGGTTGTGATGCTAGGGTGTGGATAAGTTTGGTTGAAAGTGTTTGGATGGTAAGGATGGCATCCATTCACTGCGTTCCCTATTGTTCTGTACGCCATGTGTCTAGCTTTGTATATATTGATAAAGCTAATCTCAACCGCCTGTTCACATACAAATCGGCAGCAACATCAAGTATAACTTCGTAAACTCTTCCTCGACTGATCTACACTACACATCTGTATCAGCCTTCAAACTTCTGCTTGTCGACATGTGCTCAAAACTTGTCCCCACACCTTGTCTCACCTGGCGGATCTGTTGAAGACGACCCAGTAGTTTACCTATGGTAGTTTGATAGACAGGTCAATCAATGGACACCCAGTCCACCTTTGCCCTCACAACTTGCCTGAATTTCCTCTAAGTCCCCACCACCCCTTGACCCTTACCACACAACTATTACTAAATGTCCGGAAAGCTGGAGAAGCAGAAGAGCAAAGCGAGTCATTTGTTATTTCACAGCTTCAGTCTACTGATGTGAAGCAAATAAACCCAGTATGATACCGAGAAGCGCCCTGTGACTTGCAACTGTATGGAGTGCATTAAGGAATGTCTGAAAGGCAAGAAAATCCCAAAATATGATGAGCGAAGGCACCGCCAGAGGGAGCAAAAGGTAAAAAGATCAAAGGCAACTACGTCATCCACACAGCAACAGACCTTCAAGGTGACTGTGGCGTTGGCAGGTCCTTCTGCTGACTTCGAGATAGAAGCAGGCAGTTCGTCTGATTTTGGTTTGTCTTTGTCTGTCAAGCAACTGAGATTTGCTCTCATGTATCTTTTAATGATTATGTAGCACATGCGCAATCCTCTGACAATGATTTCCAACCTTTCAATGATCTCACCCCCTCATCTCTGACTCTCACTTCTCAATTCAACGTTCCAGATATCAACTTACTACCTGAAGCCTTTTCTCTTGACAGACTTACATCCAGAGCTCCTTCACCAGCAAGCGAAATGGCTATTTCTGTCATAGGCTCTGATTTCAACTCGGAAATGGATGTCGACGAGATTTTTGATGACAGCTCACTGCATGACCTGTTCCTTGAGGCCAATGACCAAGACCAATTTTCCTGATATGCCCCCTGCTACTTCAGGACTTTTTGGATGATGAAGGAGAGGAGGGGGACCCTCTGCACGAAGATGGACATGTGAAGTCAAGGTCGCTGCTTGATCTCCTGGATGACACATTTCTGTCAAGCATGGATGAAGAGAGCTCAGCGCCGAGTATTGTGCCAGTTGCCTCTGTTCCTGATGTGTTGCAGCACGAGAACGCTCCCGTGGATGATGTCCAGCCAGCAGAAAGACCATCACAGGCCCGCTTGCGAAGTTCTTGATGACGCCTCGCCTTATTGGTTCTGGAAGATCATCTTGCTTCTAGTACTGTGGCTCAACCTTCATTATCACCTTCCCCACCGTGCTAATAATCTGATTTTAAAAGTACTCACCATCATATTTCATGATCTCAGGTGCTTTCGGGGTGCAAGATAAGCCTGAGCAAACATTGAAAACAGTTTATGCGAGGCTTGAACTTACCGATCATTTTGATGTTCACCCTTTGTGTCCAAACTGTTGCCGAGTTTATCCTCCCTGACTCTGACAAAGAGGCATGCTGCACGCACTGCAAAATCTATCTCTATCGAGGCGTTGCAGGGGCAGCTAACGAAGCTGATTCACACATGGCACCTGCATCAGATGACGACATGGACGCACCTCCACCTCCCCCACCCACTGAAAACACTTCTCGATGTCCAACAGAACAATCATCAAAGGATGCAGAGTCGAAATGCGGATCTTCCAAACTGAAACCAAAGTTACGGTGTGCACAACATCCACTTTCTAATGCCTTGCTTCGTCTTCTTTGGCAGGACGGTATGGAGAAAGAGATGGATGCGTGGCGAAAGCAGGAGAATCCTGCCAGCAAGAGGACAAGAATTCAGGACGGTGAAATATGGCAGACTCTACATGGATCAGATGGCGAGTTCTTCTTCGACAACAGTTCTGAGCGTAGCAGCAGCAATGAATTGAGAATCAGAATCACTCTCGGCTTCAATGGGTAAGTAGTTGTACCTCATTGAAATCGTCACTAATTGTCTTCCACAGATATAGCTATGAAAGAAGTGCCGCCTCAAGCTCTCACAGTTCAGGAGTTATGTCTAGCTGCATCGCCAATCTCCCAACATATTTATGGTGTGTGATATACAGTGGCTCAAAAAACTGTCCGCATGTTTGCACTACTTTTACTATTTACATTATTGTATGTGAATGGACAGGTATACCTAAGATATGGTAGTATGGTATTTTGTGGTACTCCTTCAGGGCGTGATTTGGAGCCCTTACCCGTGGGAATCCATGGTAATATGGTGGAGCTATGAGCATTACAAAATGATGACTCATGCGGACAGTTTTTTGACCCTAGATTTAAATTCTATAAATTATCAGTTATGACACCATAAAGCCATGTCACTATTAAATAAATAATGAAGTGGTGTCATTATGACATTATTACACCTATTTCTAATTATATAATAAAGGATGTCCCATATATCATAGTCATAATCACCATAAAAGTCATCTCCTCTGCTCAAAGGGATAATATCCTTTCTCTGTCTACTGCTGGCCTCTCTACTCATCAAATAGCCTCTATAACTGGTGTATGCAAGTCTACTGTAGCTAATCTCATCAAAGAATGTCACCTAGACAAGCAAAACTTCAGTGGAGGTTGTCCATCCAAACTCACCTCTACTGATAGAAGGGTCGTTATCCAACATATCACTACAGCAAAGGCTAATAATGCTGTCCAAGTCACTTATCATATCAATTCCATCATCACTACTCCAGTTTCTTCACAAACAGTAAGAAATGTCCTCAAGGAAGCCAATCTTAGGGCTGTAACAAAGAAGAAAAGCCTCTTCTTTCCATCACTTACAGGAAGAGAAGACTAGTGTTTGACCTAGGCCATCAACACTAGACTGTAGAGGACTGGAATTGGGTCATATGGTCAGATGAGACTAAAATCAATAAAATTGGGTCAGATGGGAAGGTATATGTGTGGAAAAAGAAGGGGGGGCTCTTACAGACAGAGAGATTAATGAAACTCTCAATTTTGGAGGAGGTTCTCTAATGGTATGGGGCTGTATGGGGTGGAATGGTGTGGGAATGCTTGCAGAGGTTGAGGGGAGGATGAATTCTGAGCAGGATGTGGACATTCTCAACCACCACTTGCTGCCTAGCATGACAGAATTAGAAATTAATGAAGAAAATATCATTTTTCAACAGGATAATGATCCCAAGTGTACATCCAGGAGAGTCAGAGAATGGTTTGAAGAGCACAATATTCATTTCCTTGACTGGCCAGCACAATCCCTACTATTAATATCATTGAACATCTGTCAGGAGTACTCAAGAAGAGGCTTTTAGCCTATGACCACCCCTCCTAAAGGGGTATGGGGGTTATAGGAGAGAGTCACAGTGGAGTGGGGAAATATTATTGGCAGTGGACTGTCAGAAATTGATTGAAAGTATGCCTAGAAAGATAGAGGCAGTAATTAAAGCCAAGGGAGGTCACACAAAATACCAGAATGCTTGATTATCTGTATAAAATATTTGGGTCAAAAAACTGTCCGCATGAGTCATCATTTTGTAATGCTCATAAATCTACCATATTACCATGGAGTCCCACGGGTAAGGGCTCGAAATCTTGCCCTGAATGAGTACTACAAAATACCCCACTGGCATGTCCTGGATATACCTGTCCATTCATACACAATAATATAAATAGTAAAAATAGTGCAAACATGCGGACAGTTTTTTGAGCCACTGTATTTATGTATCAACTAGAATAAGCTCGTCAGCATGCCTCAGATATCGACCACGGAATTTGATGATTTTCGGTATCACTCCAGGGCCAAAGGAATTTAAAACTTGGGACCAACTACAGCACTTCATGAAGAAGCTATATTGATGACCTCCTCAAGCTCTATGACGACGGTAATTTCTCACAAGACAACTCTGTGGTATCCAAGTGGTCGACAGATTAGTAGTTATTCTTGTTGCTGTCTGCTGTGACCATCCCGCAATGTGTAAGGTGTCCAGCTTCGGAGGACACTCGAAGGAAAG
>JABCPV010000157.1:0-100407 GCA_016584345.1 Suillus ampliporus
TACCCAAACCTATATACAAGAATCCTATATAATATCCTGCGCATCATGTCGTGGCCTTTGATGCGCAGGTATAGAAGGATGGTACGTTGTCCGACTCACCTGCATCGTACAGTTTCATGCCCCATTTCCCTTTGATCTGCGTAGCACCCTTCAGCTCCACAATGTGTTCCCGTAAGTCTCGGTGTTCCTCCTGTTGGGCAGGCGACGGATTATCGATGTTCTGCAGCCGTTCAAGACGTTTGAGCTGCACGACCAGCTCATCCGTGTGCATCTGCATCAGCTTCCTCAACGCTGCAACGCGATGTTGCCCAGACGCTAGGGTGAGCCCTGCCGTGTCCAGGAAACGCACATGGGGAAGTGCGTTGATATCCGTCCACGGTACGTCGAGGGATTGGTTCCCTGACAATCGACTACGCTCGATGATAATCACCAGTGCGTTCTTCTCGTCCATCGACTGGATTCCGTGACGCTCAAAGGACGTCATCATCTTGTTGATCTCTGACATCTTTTCAGGCCTGTCGTTGTAAGTCCCGAAGATCAGCGGATTTTCCAAGTCCAATATATTGATATATCCATTCCCTATCCTTGCAGTCTCTACTTCCTGGTTCAACCGCTGCGCTTCCGCTGCTGGATCGTTCTCCGGCATCTTCGCTTGGATCGGTCTTGTATCCAACGAAAACCCACTGTGAGTTGTTTCCTGCCCTTCCGTTATTGATCCGTTAATTTCAAATCATATATCTTGCACTTACAGCGTTGCTTGGCTCAGATTTCTTGCGCGGAGGCATCTTCAATCCGATCCCAGGTGAGTGTTGCAGTTATCACTCGCTATCAAGTTTATCGATCCTTTGATCTTTCCCTCCCATCAGTATACCCTGCCCATCCGGCCCTGAAGCGCCTCATGTTCGACCCCTGGCTTCTCTCCCATGTCACTTATCATTTGCTTATTCGTTTGTTATATATATCTTTATATCTTTATATCTTTATTTCTATTGGTTGCTTAAAATAGTACAGTATATACATACTACAGTATATACTCTATGTAAATTTTACAACAAACCTCCGCATTTCGTAGTGGCTTTTGATGCGGAGGTTTTGATATTTGAACATCAATCAATCAATCATAGTGTACTTTTACCCTTTGCGCATTGTAAACCATGTTGAAATGCGCACATGTATGTTATTATAGTGCAATCATAGACCTTGCGCATTTTGCATCCTGTTCAAATGCGCACATATATTTTAAAATGGGTAGATTCCGGGTGTCTAACCCGAACCCACTTACAAAATAGCCCTATAATACTACAGTGTCGAGTTGTCCATGAATGTCATGCTTCATATACTCGGCACTATGATCTGTCAGGTACACAGTGCAACAGTTACAAGCAAGTGCCTACCTGTCAATATTTCGGCTATGGAGTGCTTGATATTTTTGGCCGGGACTACCACTTTTAAGTTTTTTCCTGATGTTGTCTTTGAGAGTCTTGCTATGTTTTTCCGTGATGGCCAGAGATGGTTTGGGAGCTCTGTATCATCCTTCATCATATTCTCCTCGGAGTAACCAAAGTTATCTATGAACATAGTATTGAAGATCCATAAGAATACCGCAGGCCAGGAGGTGGTACGACTTACTGATAAGGAGGCATTTCAGCGATTGGACATCCTCATGGGCATGGTGCAAAGGGAGAAAACCTTTTTGATCCACAGATTGGACTGCGATGAGCAGGGCCTTCTTATTTCTAGCATTGGTGGAGTTTGCCATAAATATGGTAAATGGTGAGTAGACCTTGAAGCTTGTCAAAAGGGCTCTCAAACTGAGATGTGCGGACGCTGTTAAGTCGAATGCGCCCTAGCGCTGACATCATCGATTGTTCACACCCTTCCTCAGAAGTTAACGTTCATCCCTCTCTTCTCTCTTGCCTCTTTCTTGCCTCTCTCCAATATTTCTGTGCCTATCACTCGTATCTTTCCGTTCGGACGTGGCCAGAGTCCCCGAAGACAAAGTTGCCAACTTTTGGTGCTTTGCCAACGTGTTAGTGGTCAAGTAGGTGCTCTGATAAACGCCTCTACTGGACTTACCTCTCTCGGGTCCCTGCCTGCTGTAGCCGTGATCATTTTTGGTGGTTACAAAACTCGGTTGCAGACAGACATCAAAAACAGTTAACGGAACGTCTACTTCGATGGTATACACAGTAACGCTATTATCGACGCCAATTTTTGTTCCATCTCCATTCTTCCCTTTCTCGTTCCAGCCTGGTGCATGAGAAGATCATTCTCGTACCCCTACTACCTCTCACGCTCCTGCTGTCGGGTGCTGCACCTATTGACGATGTATTCTCGTGGGGAGCTGTTGGCAACAATGTCGGGGTCTCCAGGTAAGCAATGTATACTTCCGCATGCATTTGCGCCGCTAACAAGGATAGTGTTTACTTGTTGCATGTAGCCTTTGCTCAAACAAGGTGGGTTGGTCTTCAATACCTTGCGATGCTTCCTCTCTGGAACTGGCTGATCGGGCACAATCCATTCAAACTACACTACGGATCTTTCGCGAGACTCGTATCTTCCGTAGGAAGCGCTTCCTATACACGGTTCGCCTAGCTCAAAAAACCTGATCTCAGGTTGTATATACGGCAACAATCGTTCTCTATCTACTTGAGCTACCAGTGACACCACCCTCGCACCACCCTGATCTCTTCCCAGTATTCAACGTCCTGCTGAGCACCCCCGCTGTAGAACTCATCTGGCTTTAGAGCATCAAGCGATCCGTGGAAGTAAGCTGGGCAATACTGTCCGGAACACGCTGAAAGAGAGGAGTTTATTTTATCTGCGATCCTGCTACGTCGTCAAGGGCAGCCTTCAGGCGTAGTCCAACGCGAGAGATATAGAGGTACGTGCGATGATCGATGAGTCTTGGGTATGCAAGTGGGCGCGGGCGCATACAGGTTGATGCTAGGAGACGAGCGTTAGAGGTGCTGAGTCCAGGGAGTGGTGATCAGGAGGATGGGGAGATGAGCTTGGTTTATTGTTATTTGAGGGAATTCACCTGATGGCGTGTATCCACTCATGATCATCATTACGGAATCATGCGCCTTCTCGTTCCACGCATGTGTTCCATTGACTCCACCTGAAATTTTACACTCGACGAACGCAGACGTAAATCTTCCGAACAGCATATTAACTGAATAACCTGCGCGAGGCGCGGACAGCGGATGAAGGCATCTGAGTTGTGCACCATGCTAGTTCCATGTCTACACATTCTGGCAGACATGTTACCGCTCTTGCATTCCGGGCAGATCGCATGACTGCTTCTACGTCGACTCTCGGTGTCTCTTCTGAATAATTCGTAGGAGGTTTATCAAGGAGGGAGCTGAGGTGTCGGAATTTCTTCATCAGAGCCTGTGCGTGATCTCCGCGTTCCTGGAAGCTGTCAAGAGACGTGCGGAATCACGCCACCTGGGTCCAGATGAGAGTCCTGCCTTGTTCCAGCAACTCTACAGCGTGGCACACATCGCCAAGACGGAGAGCACATGATCCAGCATCAACTGCAAGTGTGCTTGGGAAGTCCTTCATGATATCATGGCGAGATGACACTGAAGCTGTCGCAGACATGTAAGCGTCCAAAAGTTGTATGGAAGTGGCATAAGCCTCCAGTTCGGTGCCATGCGTAAATTGATCAGCATGGCGAACCCAGCGTATAGACTTGCTCGCACGCGAGATAGTAAACCTCCCGAGACAACCCTTTGCTGCTGCCTTGAGATGACGCATGGCAGCATTCAGACTGTCAGCATCTTCGCCAGTGCTATCAAGTCCTGATTGATGGAACAACAGATAGACGGTAGCTAGCGACCGATGGACGCTTAATTGAAAAGGATCATGTTGCGTAAACAGAGCCAATGCACAACGGAGATTTTCTAGTGACTCGTTGAGGTCTTGAGCATTGCCTTGGCGCTCGAAACGGGTGGAGAGTGAAGTCGCAAGGTTATGCAATGAGACTGACCGATCTGTATTACTGACTGGGCGTAAACTCAACGCTTTCTTATTGAACGCAATCGCCTCGCCGAGGTCATGATCATTATCTCGGTCCCTGGAACGCTTGGCGAGAGCACCCCCAAGGTTACTCGATGACACTGCCTGACAGAGGGGACCACCTGGGTTTAACGCCAGCGCTTCCGTCAAAAGTGTGACAGCCTCATCAAGGTCTTGGTATTTGCCTTCGTAGATGTACGAATTCGCGAGGTTGATTAATGCCAGGTACCGATCAGAGTGACCGACCGCGCGCAAGGCCAGCACTTCCTTCCGAGGTGTGATGACTTCATCCGAATCTTTGACATTTCCTCGGTGCTGGAAGCGGATGGAGAGTTCATTTGAAAGGTTGCCTAATGATATGGACCGACTGGGGTGACCGACTGGGTGCAAAACCAGTGCTTCCCTGAGAAGCACAATAGCGTCATCCAAGTCGTCCTTACTGCCGTGGTGCTTGAAGCCGGCGGAGAGTACATTCGCAAGGTGATTTAATGACTCAGACGTGGACCGCTCTGGATGACCGACTGGGAGTAAAGCCAGTGCTCCCCTCCGAAGCACAATAGCCTCGTCCAAGTCTTGGTCATTGCCTCGGTGCTCGAAGCGGGTAGTGAGGTGATGTGCAAGGTTGTTTGATGATATGGACCAATGCATGCGACCGACTGGGTGCAAAGCCAGCGCTTTCCTGTCAAGTGTAATAGCCTCATCCAAGTCTTGGTCACTGCCTCGGTGCTCGAAGCGGGTGGAGAGTGCAGTCGCAAGGTTAATTAATGACATGGACCGCTGTGGGTCACCGACCGGGCGCAAAGCTGTGAAATGTGATGGGTCTTGGTGATTGCCTCGGTGTGTGAAGCGGATGCAGAGTGAACATGCAAGGTTATTCAGTGACATGGACCGAGCTGGGTGACCGGCCGGGCACACAGCCAGCGCCTCCCTCTCAAGCACGATAGCCTCGTCAAAGTCTCGGCTATTACCCGAGTATTTAAAGCGGGCGGAGATTGCTCATGCAAGGTGAGTCAATGAGAAGTGTCGATATGGGTGACCGACCGGATGCAAATCCAGCGCCTCCCTGTCAAGCGCGATGGCCTCATCCAACTCTTGATCACTGCCTCCTTGTTCGAAGCGGGCGAACACTGTGTAGCCCAGGCCAATTAATGACTCGGCCCGATGTGGGTGACCTATAGGGTGCAAAGCCAGCGATTCCCTGTGAAGTGCCATGACCTTGTCGAAGTCTTGGCTATTGATTCGGCGCTCGAAGCGGGTCGATAGCACGGAACCCAGGCCACACCGCAATTTCCCTCTTACAGCATGCGCCGTGCTGTAGTATTCCAGCGCGTTGTAATAAAGGGATATCACGTTGTCTAAGTCATGGGGGTCATCGCACTCGAAGCAAATATTTACTCGACGACAAAGTTCATTCGGCGATATTGGAAGCATGGATGCAACGGGCCACTCCCGCCCAATATTATTTGCATTGACGCTTCCAGCCGAGTGCAATGGGCAGAGAGCACAGGTTTCGACTGCAAGCAAAGCAGACCTGTAGACGTGGCTGTTGGCGTGGCAGACATGGAGCACTTCGTTGAGTAGTTCTTGAGCCGTATCAGCATCTGTTTTAAACCCCCGTTTAGCGAAACGAGTCAGCAGAGCAATTGCAAGCTGGAGCTGAGTGACAGGTCGGTCCGGATGATCAGTGGGACGCACGTTGATGGCATCTTGCAAGAGAGAGATGGGGATGTCGAGGTCGAGGTCGAGGTCGAGGTAGGTTCCATTAACCTGGCAACTAACGAACTTTGCGTTAGCCAAATTGCACAGTGCTGCAGGGTGGCAGGAATGATCGACGGGGCAGAGATCAGAGGCGCATTCGAAGTGCTTGATGGATTGGTCGAGATCCCTGCTGTTCTGCATCCTGCGGTATCGTGCAAGAAGACGATGACCGGCATCCGTCTTCAGTATTAACGTCTGCATGTCGCCGGATGTGAGCTGCACATTGCGAGCTCTCAGCATCAGAATATCAGAATACATTGATCGCTCACGGGAGTAAGGGGACGAAGCACGGAGGTTTCACGTTGATCAGAACGTCGCTGTTCCACTGTCATGAACAATGATGTACACGAGGACACAACTTCCCCTGTTTTCGGCTGAAAGACAACGGCTGGGTTATTTCGTTTAACACCCGTGACAACCCATTCACACCAGGAGGTACTGACAATGGGACTTTCCACTACGATCAAGTAATTCTCCAACTGAGATCTCGAATGTACGGAGGAGTTCACCATGACCGAGCATGAGATCCAATTCAAATGAAACATACGCGCTGACCTGAACTTTGGAAGATGGCTCGTGTGACCTAGAACCTTTTTCAATACCTACAGGAAAGAAGAGATGAAGGACAACTTACAACAGTATGCGCTCATCCCATTCAACGACATTCTGGTCTACGTTCACAGATTTGTTGCTTGTCTGCCATTCGGCACCATCAGCCTGTACTGTCACGTGGAAGCCAGCCGGTATCCGTTGGAGACCAAGAGTGAGACCAGTGGCGCGAATGGCTTGGAGGAAATCGTCAATGCATGCTGGATGGGATACAAATCACATACCAGTAATAGTGACGTGTTGCACTCCACTGAGGTGTGGGAGGTGTTCTAGGTGGCTTGGATCCTCACTCAAGAGTGGGAGGGTATCATCGAGTGGATCCGGTACGGAGCGTGTCTCAACACGAAACAGCTGAGTAATGACAAAACACAACATCGCCAGAATGGCTTCGGGGAAATCGTCGGTACATGCTGAATGAATTCAAGATGGATGGCACTTACCGTGACGACGACTTGTAGCATTTCACTGATGACGAGGTTTGTCTCTCCCGGGTCCTGGGGGTGTTCCGGGTTGTTGGACTCCCAAGGGCGTAGAACGATCACCAAGAGGACCAGCTACGAAGCTTGACATCTGGCTGAGGGATGGATACAATTAACCACTTGAGAGTAAGATGTGAGATAGAGGTCACGAACTGCTGGTCCTGGAAAATCCTGATCGATTGTGAAGGAAAGAACTACAGCATGCACATGGCAAACACACCGCGCCGATGTGTCGGAATCACCTGGAGTCGGAGTCAGTGGGACAAGCAAGTCGCAGCATGTCGAGCCGCCCATAGATCCATTCATGGGCGTCAGATTTGTATGGCAGGGGCACGTTGTAGGGTGCGACATTAATTGAAGCAGCCGAAACGAGCAGGCTGCGAGGCTCAATCAAAAAAGCAGTGCATTCTACACTTTTGATTATTGTGAGGCACCGCCTAAATGTCACCCGCCCTCAGAGCTCAATACCAAAAAGTTCATCCCATCCCCGTCAGATGTAAGTATGACATGCAAGAACTCACTGTCTGGCATGCACGAGTAGCAGCCCCAACGCCCGCCCCTAGACAAAGTTTGCCACTCGGGAACGCACATGCTCGAAAATGCGCATGGGTGAAGGTTGTTCTGCGGCATGACTGGCGAGATCGAATCCACGTCAAGACCTCCCAACTATATACAGCTACTTTCGAAGTCGCGAAAAAGCGACTCTCGACTTCATCTTCGTTCCTCCACCTAGCTCATGAGCATCTTAGATTGAGCGCGGCGCAACGATGTGGCGCTCGCTGCGGCAATATGCCTGTTGGCGAAGGGACCCCACATGCTGTACTACTTAGCATTCCAACCCAACCCCACACGATGTGAAAGTCCACCTGATATCGCATGTCTATCACGTCACGGATGCTCACCTCATGACGGAATCGGACGAATTTCTGCACCAATTCTATTCGAGTCCTGATGAGTCCAGGGTTCCATTTCCCCCGACCGATGAGGACATTGATTGACCATCCTCATGCCATGGTCATCACGACTCCGACTGCTAGGGACGTTGCAAGAATCGTCAAGCATCGAGTTGAAGTTCCTTCGCAGTGATAACATGGATGTCGACGTTCGGTCGGAATCTTCGGATCATCCCAGGGGTAATGAAAGAAGGGGGTAGTGGACTAGGCGTTTGATACTGCGTGCATGATATCGTCAGTAACTGCCACTCGTTCGAAAATGAAATGATTGGCGCAGAGTCGCCAGACCACCGGAGGGAGTTACATATAACAGCGCGCAGAACCAGTGAAAGAACTACAAAATAGCTCCGCCCACGCGTCCCGCTGCAATCGACCCACTGGACTGCCATCATGCGTTGAAGCGTTTCAAGTAAGGAAGTCAACGAGGTTCCATTGCCGGCAAATCCCTAATAAATCAAGGTGGCCAAGTTCGAAATTCGATAGGACTATGGGGCCTATAGAAGCGAATATGGACTGTGAGCTAACCTCGAGGAGTATACAATTATAAGACGAACATACGTTGATGCCTCGCCTCATGTGTCCTTGTCCATGATGCACAAGTTGTTTCACCAATCACCCCATTACTCATCGGCTTCATGAAAGCCTCCTCCTAGCTTGCGGTAATAAGAGGTGAAGTGATCGATATCGATAAAGCGCGTGGGAACGAAGAATGATCTGCCTCCAGCATGGCATAAATTTATCCCCTCTTTAATGCCATTACGGACACTCTAGCAACCTCTGCACAACGCTGCATTCTCCTTCTCCCGATGGCTCTTATTGCATCATTCTGTCCCGACGAGTATGCTCCTTTTACCCTCTAACACAGCTAATTTGAATCGAACCTCAGTATGTTCGAAACTTGCTGACTACTCGCAGCTTCATTTCCGACCCGCACAGACTTTAACTTACGACCGTCATCGTCTACCGGAGTACCCTTATATGCGGGCATCTAGCGCATTCTCTGCTACTGTACAATGATCCGCCGTTCGCTGCAGCTTGACACACGAGATGTACGACATCGTTGTGTTGACGATACACCGAACCTGTGAGATTGTAGCGCCATCGAAAGCGCGCATTATGTTTACGTGGTGCCTTGCCTTTGAACAGATTCGTTGTGCCCACACCAGGCAGCCTCCGTGCGAGGGGTTTCGCCTTCTTAGACTTCTTCAAACTTGACAGTCTCCGCCCTTTCAATTTTGACAGGAAGTGCATCCCGACCGTCGTCCCCAAAGACTCAACAATGACGCTTGATTGTGTCGGACATGATGAATTGCGTTCGTGGCTGTTTCGGTGACTTTCCCAACTTGTACTTGATGGTTATAAGGACCGCCATGTCCAGAATGATCTACTTAATTATCTGTTGTCATTGATTCATCATCCAGTTTCTGCCACAGAACGCCGCTCATACCTAATCACAACCAACTCACAGCAATGACCTCAATTAAAATCTGTTGCCTCGCCTTCTACATGCATGATATTCCTGCTTCTGTCAAGTCCACCACCGTGGTCGCGGTTCCTAGTCCAGTATCAGTTATAGTGGTTCGCACACGGACGGACCATCCGGGGAGGTTCAAAATGCCGCCAAGCGCTGGACGCAATGCATGTCAGTCATGCCACGTTCTCTCCTTGCACTCAAAAGGGCAAGCTCCGACCGCTGCGGAAGCTATCAGCACGGGATATACACTAGACGCAGAACGAACACGTATAGCCTCACGCAGGCCTTGGCCTCACCTCGTGTTTCCCGCCCATCCGTGGAGCCCGCACCACAGTAAAGTGCACAGCACAAAGGGCGGCTCCTAACTCCGTCGCGGTTCGTTTCGTTTAACCTTCCCATGATCATGATCTCGGTGTAACCAAGGTGTAACTAATATATACACGGAATGCTACCTTTCATCCCGCCATCCAAACATCCTTATTCGGTACGATGCTTCAAATGGTTAGGATCTGACTATGGCCGAACTCAAACTGCGCCACGCTCGTTGAGGAGGCGTGTTCCGTTGTCAATATTTGGTTCCGAGCGCTCGTGCAGGCTTTTTTGGGTCTCGGGGGGTTATTTGGCTGAATGTCTGATATACCTGTTGAGCCGTGCTAGGATCCTTCAGTGACGTAGCCGCACACTGTCAACATTTCCTCGTTGGCGAATGCAGGGTCTTATATCACGTATGCGAGAATACCCGATTGCGCATGCCCCTGTTCGCATCCACTTATGAACCAATAGACGAATCTATATTTCGCTTTGTACTGAGTACTGAACCACGAGTCGTGTATGATCCCTGCACGTGTCTTCATGGACTTTCTCGCACAAGCGACTGCACGCGAGTAAGTTGTCAGACACGCGTCACGGGTTGCTACTCCTGTCTCGATGATAAATTTACTGATGCCCTTTTCATTTATAATTTGTGATACGTGTCCGACGAGTCACTCACAAGTTCTTAAGTCGAGTCATAACATACCTCGCATCCACGTAAAACGACATCTTGCAAGTACACAGGCACGCGCATTCCGTTTACTGTAGTAGCTGGCGTTTATGCGCGCTCGGTTGCCACAAATCCGAGGTTGACGTTCGTTCCTGGTTCTTCTGGTGAGAGAAGTGTTTACAAAACACCGCTCTTCGCATGACTTGAGCCATAGACCGACTTCTTGTTTTCTTCTTAGCCGGACACGAGTTTCTAGCGCTGACTCGGGTGTGATGAATGCCGTTCGATCTGATGAAGGTCTAGGCATCGTACCATGGGCGGATAATGATTTCCCGAGGGCTGTGCTCGTCCTGAACTCGTGTCTGAGATTCTGAAGTAGGTAGGCACTTGTCACCTGGACGAAGCGCGGGGTGGAGTAACCGCGGTACCTGAATATGGGCGTTTTATCGTACACGGTGGAGATATGTAGTCTATCTCGTCACGATTCATGCACATGTACGGGCGAGTCACAGTGTTTTGGTGTGGTATATTCTTTATCCGTATCTGTAGGTGCAATGGCGTGATATTTGACTAGGTTAGGACTATGCATGTCGTCGTTCTTAGTTTTAGAAGCAGCGGTCATGATCAACTAGACAGAATACCAAAACGGCTCATATTCATGGCGGCCCCCTATCTTACTACCGCTGAGATGATCATTAAGGATGTACGTTAATACAAGCTAATGATGTAAAATACCGCAGTGCGCTGATCTTGATCGAGGCAAGGGTCCATTGATTATTATTGGAGATTGATGTGACCAACTTTGGAGATGTGGGAGTGTTGCTTATGAATTGGTCGTAATGGTCGAGCTTGAGGGAAGCCTAACTCGTTGGGATTGGTGATAGTTGTGCGCTCATGATAGTGGAGTGTTCCGGGTGTAGTAAAAAACCACACATAATTGGGTGTAGACAGTAATTGATAACAAGGGATAGTCAGTCAGCAAGGTCTGTAATTTGGTGGCGTGGCCTTCGTTCGTAGGTCTAAAGATGGACTGGTCCAGACGTCTGAAGAACGATAAGCAAACTCAAAAGAAAGGTAACTCACGAGAATCCGAGCGAAGTATGTATGCCGTACGGTCAACGTACGATTGATGGTTCACGGACTCAGGTGCTCGAACTACTCCACATATATATGTGACAGTCGAATACTATTTTGGTAGTAAGTTTCCCAAGTGACGATTCTCAAATACGAAGAACCTACGAATGATGGGGCTTGAAGGGTCGTATAGTTCAGGGCCCGTGGCGAGTGAACTGTGATGGACATTAGCTAGTATCTTGGCGCGATAGGAGATATTGGAGTGCCCTGACGGTGAATGAAAAGAGGAGGCGTTCCCCCACGCGGATCGTGATCGTGGTTCATAGCGGCGTGCGAGATTGAGTGGGGGAAGACATCATATGAGCGTTGAAATATCAGAGTATGACCAACTCACTTGTTCCGCCCGAAAAAGACTGAAAATATCAGCGTGACGATGAAGATAGACCAGTACTCACGATTTTTTCTAGAGTGAATCGATGTCGCTCCCGCTGTCAGCGCTGTTCGAGCTTTGAGATGATCACAGTTAGAGGGGGAGTAGGTGGGACGATTTCTACGAAGCAGTAGCAAAAGGTGTTATTGCAGAAGAAGAGTTGGACGACGTGAGAAGGTCGAGTCATGGGGCCAGAAGAAAAACGCTAGCGGGGCGACCTTGATGTGACAGAGGACTGAATAACGGTATGCATGACGGGAAAAAAAAGATGGTGGAGGGCGTGAGGAAATTCACAGCCGAAAGAAGAAGGGTAAGAGAAGGGAGGAGTGGGCAGAAGGAGATGGCGAAGGACGGAGAGGATCGGCCGGCAGCAGAGTGGAAGTTAAGAAGAGAAGAATGGGCGCTATGCGGCACGGTGGGGCTTGAGTTGAAGATGATTCGAGGGGACATTGAGCGAAATGAGCGCGGGAGGCCTCGAGGCTAGTACTTGGTAGAGAGTTGCTTCTGAGCGTAAAAGGGGTTACTGGTTAGACTACAGGGGCGTTACCGAAAGTGGATGATCTGATGGAGGAGAAATGGAGGCTGTGTTGTATTCGTTTAATTAAGGATCAAGTCGTCCGGGGAACCGGGAGGACTGGGCACAGGGTGTTGAGATTGGGTTTATTGTGGAGGAGATGAACATGTGGATAGGACATGAGGCACTTGAGAGTACTAAACTAGGATTTTGACTTGAGAAGAGAAGGTACGGTATAGCAGTAACTACTCGTCGTATACTAGAGTAGAACGGGTGACTCGGAGCAGTCGGGTAAAGGCGGTCGCATGCAATGAAACCTACGAGTCCAATTGATTGAAATTAGACACCACGGATACCGGTACGATGGCATTCATTGGTTGGAGGGGTCAACACAACATTTTTTGATATTTCGAAATGAATACTTATTTGATCAGCCTCGTGGTACTAAGTAAGCGAGTTTCTCTCGTAAGCAAGCCATCAGACTTTTACGCCTGCGTTCCCCGTTCCAATCAAAGTCTTCTTATACTCTGATCAAGCACACCGCACTTAACGCTTTTCTGCCTCGTTGCGCCTCTCTGGACGTTTACCAGAGTCCATGCCATCCATAGTCAACCTCAAGTTCAAGGTTATCTTGTTTTTCTCCTTAGAATTCCCTAAACCGCTGACTCACTTATTCCTGTGCAGGGTAACAAGTCGTTTGTTGCTTTTAGCAACTTGGGCGACACAGAGTCGCTAACTAAAACGTGGAAGGTATCTATCCCTTCATATCTAATCTCATTTGACTTTCACTAATGCCTTTCCTAGGTATGCACGAAAGTAGCGTCCTATCTCGAGCAGGGCCAACGCCTCGAGAACCTTTCTTGGCGTCTCTGGCACCTCCAGAATCTTATGGTCGATACCGACAATGCCAAGTCTAAACGTGAGTTCAAGAAACTCTCAAAGAACATGGGCGACAAGCTCGACAAGGAAAAGGGCCGGTATGTACTCCTTTCTGACCCCTTACCACCCTTGCCCTAATTACCCCACACACAGCGCTATAGAATCACTCGAAGCACCCGACTTCAAACGCAACGCTTCCACCGATCTCATCCGTCAACGAGCAGTCGAACGCGAACGCTCCCGAGAAGCTTCCCAGAACGCCCGTCCCGGTACCATAAAAAGAATGCAATTCACTTTCAGCGTTGACGCTCCCCCCGGCTCTTTTCCTGCTACTTCCTCCTCTTCTTACACTTTCTCTGGCGAAGGCCCTATTGGTACCGCACCCACCAAGCCAGACCTGAGGCCTAGTGCCGAATTCAGGGAGGGCCGCAGGCGCAGGAGAGGTGACGCACCCTCTGGAACCCAAGGCTCTTCCGACCCCGCTTCTACTTCTGCCTCTAACCCGAACGACAACTCAATGAACGACCCCTCTTACGAAAGGTTCGTCGCCTCGTACGAGAAACTTCATTTCCCCCCGATTTTCAGCACTTCCTTCGGCCCCACTGCCCTCCTCTACTCCACCCCCACCCTCACCAACCCCATGAGCTATGGGGAAGGCGTCAGCGGCGGCTGCGCTACTGGCTTTAGTATCTTTCGCCCTACCATCGAACTTCCCTTAGACGAGCTTCTAGAGGATGGCGAAGATGATCAAATGCTCGAGGCTCCACTTACTTACCCCGAGGACACCAAAGAAGATGGCAACGATGAAGGTGACATCGTCATGCGTTACGATGAATACAACAACGTTCCCAGCCAACCTGACGGTGGCTTCCTGCTCGAAGGGTCCGCTGCTGCTGCTACTTCTTCCTCTGAGCAAACTCAAGACATACTTATGAGCGACTCTCGTCAGCAGCAGCAACAACCCATTCCTGAACAATTCCTCCAAGTCCCCCAGCCGCCCTCTCACTCACACACTCATGCACAATCCCACCCGCGCACTCGCGCCAAGGACCGCACCAAGAGCACGCCCACTAACCGCCCTGTACTTACCGTGCAGACTTCTTCTACGAAGAAGGCTAGTAAAGCTGGACGGCGTACCTCTACGAGCGTCAAGAGTCCCTCGTCTGCTGCCACTGGCCCGTCTGCGTCTGCGGCCAAGCACTCTGCTACTGCGATCGTGAAACCTGCTGCAACTGCAACGGTGGCTGCCTCGGCTACCTCAACGAGCCTTAACCCGTCGCTCCTCACACTTGCGGGCACTGCGCCGGGCGGCAAGCCAACACTCACTGCACCCGGCGGCGTGAAGGCCGAGTGCAGCAACTGTGGTGCAACTCATACGCCGCTGTGGAGAAGAGGTTTGAATGATGAGTTGAATTGTAATGCATGCGGGCTTTACTGTAAATTGGTAAGTCCTCTCGTCGTGTGTGTTACGGACTTGAGCTCATTCGACCACCTTTCTCCTTTGCAGCACAAACGTCCGCGCCCAAAGTCTATGCGCGGAAGTCATGGTGAGGGACGACGCGGCGGTGCATCGTCCCTTGCTTCTGCGTTATCTGCGTTGTCCTCAGCTGCCGCGCCGCCTTCTTCTTCGGCGACGCCCGTTGGGGAGGTGATGAGTCCTGGTGCGAGTGCGGGAACTGCAACTACCAGTACGGGTCCTGGTATAGGTGCAAATGCACATGCGAATGGGAATACAGTTTCGAGTGCGAGTGCAGCCGCGAGTGCAAGTACCAGCGCAAACGCGGGTGCAAGTACAAGTGCAGGAATGGGCATGAGTGCGGGCAGAGGGGAGGTTGTAGAGATCATCGGTGAGTTAGATGCCGGAATATATTCAACCACAATTCTAACCTGGACTCTGATCTGCAGGCAGCGCACAGTGCTACAATTGCCATACGACTGCAACGCCATTGTGGAGGAAAGACGACGAAGGAAAGACCGTATGCAACGCGTAAGTACCTATTTCCTCTACCTTTCGTATTCACCTTCATACCTCCGCACATAGATGCGGCCTCTACTACAAACTCCACGGCTCCGCACGCCCGATCAGTATGAAATCCGATATCATACGTAAACGCTCTCGACATGACGCACGCGCGCAGCGCTCTTCTCTTACTGAGCCCCCAAGCGCCAACACTCCAGGCACACCCTCCGAGTCACCTTCTCAGACCCAGACACCATCCGCGTCCCCAGGCGTATCACGCCGCCCAACGCCGTCGCCGTCGCCAATACTGGCGCCGGATAGCACGACGCAGCCTGTTGCCTCGCACAGCATGAGTACGGGGATGGGCGCAAGCGCGGGTATGGTGGGCACGGGTATGGGAGGGAGCAGTGAGTTGATGGGTGCCTTGGGAGATACTTACGCGGTGTATAACCCCTTCCCCGGGCCCTACCACCCCGACTACCTCAGCCAGAACTGGGTGCAGCCCAGTATGGCTGGGGTCACCGGTGGTACGAACGAGGCGCTGCCGTTTACTGGCGCCGACAGTGTCGATGGGGAGGCGGCTTCCAACGCATCCTCCAACACCTCCCCGAAGACTGGCGCGAAAAACGCCAGTGCCACCACGAATGCCAACGCGAACACGACTACGGCTGGTCGCACTGCCAAGCGCCGTCGCATGAGCACGGACAGCGTGTCAGAGCCACCAAGCAGCGCGGTATCGTACTCCTCCTATGGAGGGGACAGTTTCACGACTGGTTCGGGCGCGACAAGCGCTGGTGCGTCTTCGTCCTCGCGGCGAAGCAGCATGGATTTTCCATTCTTCAGCCCCTACACCGTATTCCGAGGCAACGGCAACAACGCGTTTTGGCACCACTCGAGCGGCGGCGGCGCAGAACGCAGCCCGCAATTCGTGCACCCCCCAATGCTGCCTGAGGCTGCTGGAGCGTCAGACGGGCATGGACATGGACATGGGCGTGGTGCGCATGGACACGGGCACAGCGGGATGGACTTCCTGCACCCCCCGATGATGCTGCCTCAAGAAGAAGAAAGTCTGTTTGCGACATACTTGCATCCGCCGATGATTCTCCCACAGGAGGGTGAGCAGGTGCAGCATGGGTACGAGTACGGGCAGGGGGAGTATTATGAGACGGGTGGGATGCAGCAGTATTAACGATCCCCGTGTTGCGCTCGTCTCGAACGTCTTTTCCCCTCCGTTCGTCCACGTCTTCTGTCTCGTCACCCTCAGCATCGACATCGGCATTGCATCTTCATCTGACGCACGACTCTCCACGCACTGACATGATCCTACGCCATCTCATGACATCTCTCTCTGTCTTTCTTTTTCATTTGCAAATGTAGAGTGCACGCATCGCATCGGCTTTCGCATTCATTTTTCTCCTTGAGAATCTTTTGCTCGTGTATTCCTGCTTGGCCTTGGTTCCTCTCGTCATCCTCGTCTCCGTTGTCCTCGTCAACCTCGTAATCACCATCGTCTCTCGTCTTCATAAACATCTCTATCATCATTTCCTCTCATCATCGTCTGTCTCTGTCTCCCCTCTACGCTCCGGCACGCTCGCTCAAGGCACTCGCGCAGCTTAGACTCATAGAGTCTTTCAAACTATCATCCATTTTACGTCAATCCATCCAATTGCGTGTGCTTCATTCATACTGTAATCGACTCCGCTACGCGAGTCTCGTTGCTGGCTCTTACATGAGTCTTGTCCGAGGCCAAGGGTTCACGCGAATCCATTTCCTTGTACTCCTCTCCTTCACTCCTTCCTTATACTCCTCTCCTTGCCGATTTCCTTACGTGCCTCTCTTTCCCACTTCCTTGTACTCCTCTCTCCACCATCCCGAATCTTGCTACCATGTCTATTCCCCTCTTCCAAATCCATCAATCGTTTTCCTTTCCCTCTCCATCCTCGCGCCCAGCCGTATATATTTTTGGAAGGTAGCTCGTCGTCATATAGCAGTTTTTCGTCAGTCGTTGTTTGTATCCTTACTTACGACGTACGTACATAACATCGCGAAGGGCTTCGCGGATCAAGCCCCCCAATGGAGATGATTCTATCTATTGTTCGGTACTTTTTGGTTTTGGTTTGATTATAATCGAAGCTGGGGGTAAGCTTGGCAGCGTGGCCAATGGTTCTCGTGACTCTAGTCGCTTGTGAAGTTGGGGTTTCCAGACAGGCTTATCATCTCAGGTACGGACTGGTCGGGTGGTCATGCCTGTTGTAATACTTTTGACGAATCCAGGACCATGACACGTTCTGAATCATTCAACCGAACATTTCTCATTCCAGGGGTAGACCAAAATACACAGGTGCTCTCCGCCGGCTCACTAAAATGTCAGAGCTGAAAAGTATGTACCCTCGGCTGCGAATGGAGGAACGCACATGCTTCTGGCTGTGCCCATCACGGAGTTCACGGTCAAACATTGAGGCATGGCAACCGGTCCGAGCCATTGGACAAATGCAAGCTCTGTGTCAACGATACGAATTAGCTGCCCCTGTCCAAGTACGCGGGATGAAAATGGCGATGTCCCCTCGGGAGGTTTTAGGATGTTGGAGCACCGGCTCGATATCATGCGTACGTCGTATCTGTTGGCGCCGCGGTGCTTCGTCTTTGGATGAAATTGTCAGCCATGGACATCAGTCTATCACCGGTTTTTCTTTCGAAGTGGGACGAGAAGCTTCAATGAGTCGGGTAAGGACAAGGTACTTAGCTCGGGATTGACTCCGGGCAGTTGAACACATGATGATCTATTCAGATGATGATCAATTATCACGAAGCAGACAAGAAGAGACGTCAACGCCTAGCGACCCCTCCATGGTGACTTCCTCGTAACCGCAATGAACAGAATCCTAATACATTCGGGGGTGGAGAAGATGAAGCATGATGCGTCCGGAAAGTTCCTATTCGCAAACTACATATGAAATCCCTGGGTGGTCGAGCATTTTACGTCGACTTATATCTGGTCATTGGCTCCTTTTCGAAGGGACCGTTGACTCTTGCAAAATCGGGTCACGGTGGAGTGTCTTCTCGAACATGATTCTAGAGCCATTACGCACAGATCACTAATTTTAAGTTTAGACAAAGAATGCATAGGAAAATGAACATCATGCCTCATGTGAACCTATAAGTATTTGCAGGACCGAAGGCGAGGTCCAATCAGACACGCTGTTAACGTCGATCGTATGCTCTATTGAATTTGACCGTCGCAGCGCCCAAGACGCCGTTATCAATTTCCGTATTCATGACAAGCGTCGAAATCTGTGAGAGGGGAAAGACGAATCGAGAATGTGCAGAATAGAGTTATTCTCGTACCAGAGATACGATCGCCTTCTTCGAGGTAAGTAGATAACTGAAATGAAAGGCGATCGGAGCTGGAGATAATCACGTGCGAAATATGAACACTGTGAGGGGCGAAGAAGTGTGGACATGCACTTTCAATGAGGCTGCATCAGCATTTTTGTGTTTTTAGTGTGTCGAATGTCAGCGCGTCCGACTGCGATGAGTGGATGAAAGGATGAGGAGTTCAAGGTCCGTTCGTAGTGGTCTTGACATCGCGTCGAGCACAGAAGGTACAAATGTTCTTCTGTAATGTTACAGAACTTTGAATAAATTGGGGGGTATTCCGAGCTGCTGGTTCACGACACTCTTCCGCCGCGACAGACCTTGTGCAGGCAATCCGCTCGACAAATTGAACGTTTCGTCCATAGTTCTTTGAGGCATCATATCATGAAGTTCGCTTTTACCAGCTCAGCCTGCATAGTGCAGCAGAAATGGATCTGCGGTTGATGAATCAAATTGCCTCCATGATCCGATAGATTGCTCCTTGCTGTCTTGATTAAAACCAATCGTGCGGGCATGTGCCACAGAACGTTTTTTTGGATACAGCTCTGTTATCATCTGTGCCTAACGATAACTGAGCAGTTGAAGACCGAGCAACGACCGAGCCCTTGAGGATCTTTGGTTGCCGAAGCACAAGGGTCCGAGAGCCGTACAGGAAGACCGGGCAAGAATACCGACGCTATGCAATAGTTAAGACAGAGATATCACTATAGCCAATTCCGATATCTTGTGGCTCACCAGACCATCGAAATGCTCGCATCATGCGTCCTGTGCTACAGTCCTAGACAGACAGCGATTTCAGGACCAAAATCGATCGCTTGTTGCAGTCTGTTTTAGAAATGACCGCCCTTAGGTTCAAGACTGAAGTTCTCCTGCTTCTGAGTTGCCGTTATCAATTTCCGCTGTCCATCATTACAAGCGTCGATATCTCTGAGAGGCGAGACAAATCGAGAAGGTGCAGAAGCCAGAGCAGAGCTATTCTCGTGCTAGAGATGCGACTGCCTTCTTCGAGGTAGATAACTAAAATGAAAATATGAAATCGGAGCTCGAGATAATCACGTGCAAAGGAACATGACGGTGAGCATGTATTTGCAAATTTCAACGAGGAGCCGTCCGACTGTGGTGAGTGGATGAAAGGATGAGGAGATCGAGGTCCGTTCGTAGCGACCATCGCAAGTCCAAAAGCAGCTTGGCATAATCAACAAGGCTCCGGAGTGTCCGTTTGCAATGCTACAGAATAATATTGAAGAGAGTGAAGAGGATTCCAAGCTGCTGACTCGCGACTCCGCAGGAGAGCCTTGCGCAGGCAGACTGCTCCACAAAATGGGCATTTCATCCACAGCTTGGTGAAGTGCTACATGTTATTAAGTGCGCCTTCACTGACACGACCTGGATTGGGCAGCGCGAATGGATCTGCGGTCGATAGATCGAGATTAACTCCATGATGTTCTGCTCCTTGCGATCCTGATAAAACCGGCGTGTAGGCATGTGCGGTGCCACGGGTATCAGACCTCCAACTGGTGATTGTAGTGAGCATTTTGTTTGGATGCAGATATCGTCCGTACTACCCGTTGAAAATGAGCTTTCTGAAGTGGCACAGGGCCAAAGTGGCTGCAGGGAATTGGGATCGAAGATTCAGAGCACACAGACATGATTTCCCGTGCAGGCAATTCGTAGGAAGACGGTTGTTCCTGACTCACTGAGTTCTATGGGTATATGCGAGTAAATTGACCGTAGTATCCGAGAATGATGGATAATATTCTGTCACACAGACGAGCAACAACTTGTGGCCACGGCTTAGCATCATCACGGTGAAGACTTAGAGAATTTCACCTGAGACCGTACTAGTTGGGAGACCGTATGATGAAGCAGGATCGTATTTCTTCCCAAATTGCTGGACATGTATTAGGTTAGTAACATACGAACGGAAGGCTTAAGGAAGAGTCAAAAAGACAGGTCAACACGATATAGCTGAGTCGACCGAAGAGTTGAATGCAGTCACTGGTCGTCGTCAATATTAATGGCCATTAGGATAAGCCTCGAAATACAAGTTCAAATGTCAAAACACTTACATAAACACAGTCGCCAAACCTTGATCACGACTAGTTGTAGCTCAGAATATGAGATGGAGTGGAAGCTTCCTCAGTTTGACGTTTCCTATCCTCCGGACCCTGTCCTAAAAAATCATCTGGGCGTGGATCCTGATTTCGCAGACAATTTCGCTCGTTCTGCCAGATGGTACGCCTCTCACTGTCCACCACTTTGAGCACCATTCACAAACGTCGCATCACTGAAGGTGTGCGGATGGATCTAGCTTCCTCGTTCAGTGCGAAAACAGAGCATTTCAGCTGTTTAATATGTGAGTATAACGTTGTTGCTGTCCGAGTCAATTACAATCTCATATAATCCTGAAGCTCAGACGTTCCAGGTCAGTCGCGTTTTGTATGACTCAACTCTTCACCTATCAAAACATTCAGAAGACGTACAGTTCTCCGCTCATCATAACCGTACATTCTCGCAGTCCTCAGCGATCGTCAATTTTGCTTGGTACCCTGGGGCATCATCCAGCAACGCTCCAGCGTACTGTTTCATTGCTTCTGTGCGTGACTGTCCGGTGAAGCTTCTTGATGCCTCGGACGGAAGGGTAGTGCACCCACTATTTCTGTGCGTTTTCGTCGGATCGCTGATCGACCCACCAGCTGAGAGCCTCGTACGCAATCGTTGATCATCGCGAGAGGTTCATAGCTCCCCATAGTCTCGCATTCAACCTGACAGCAGACAAGTAAGCCTTTCATAAAGATACTGTTTACGCTTGATAATGATAATCGTGGGCATTCTCCGAACCAAGACTATACTGCGGATTTGAAGATGCCATCGAGATCTTTGACATTCAACATCCTGGGGAAGGCGATCGGCTCCCGACCACACCTTCTAAGAAAAGCAAGGATGGACTTAAAGGTAAGATGTTTGGTCTAGTACCTCGGATCAGTGCTCACCAAAATTCAGGCATCATATCCAGTATCGCTTTCTCCTCCTCTTATGACTACTACGCGATTGGCAGCCTAACACCTCCTTCACAAGCAATGGATAATATTGCGTTGTACTCTGAGTCAAATAAAGCAGCCCTCATGCCCATAGGAGGCGCAGACGCTCAATCCGGAGTTACTCAGGCATGTTATCTGAAGAATTAGTAGCGATGCTGGGCTCATTCCCTACAGCTGAAGTTCAATCCGACGAAACCGCATGTCCTGTATGCTACATTTCGTCGACATGATGAAATATATGCCTGGGACCTTCGCAGTGATACATCTGTACCTGTGAAAGTTTTCAGGACGTCTCCTGATCCTCGCAAAATTTTGACCAATCAAAAAATCGAATTCGACATAGACTACGCCGGGAGATGGTTAAGCGTCGGTGACCAGGTGCAGTCTTTCCCATACGTCAGATATTCAGGCTCCCTGGCTAACAAATTGGTGATAGAACGGATGCATTTCGATGTTTGATCTCGGAGATTCGGACGAATTGGATTCTGAACAATCGTCAGAGATTTCACTGCAGACTATGGCCCCAACGCTGACTTTCAGCGCACACGAAGGTCAGTATACCAAACGCTCATGCCTATTCCTTCTGTAACTGATTATTGCACCAAAGATGCGGTGGGCTGTGTGGCATTTCAGCCCTTGCGTTCTAACCTTCTGTCAGTATCTGGCTCACGGCATTTTGATGAGGGCCCGAAGGAGGGTGATTCCGATAGTTCCGACGGGGAGCATTCAACAGACCAAGAGTCGGATTCTGAGAGCCAGAATATGATCACTATGTCGAGGCGCCGACCGCTTCCATATGTCAAGGACTCGTCTTTGAAGCTGTGGTCATTCGACCCAACGCGGGCTGTACATCACACATGATTGGTACTTACTTTGAGGCGTCACATTGGACTTGCATTGGACTGTGTATTTTCTCGTCTGGTCCCATCTGAGTGAGTATGTCTTGTGCCTGCCCATGCGAACAAGTCACAAGCTAAACCTCTCAGTGTTTCCGAAAATGTTGCACATGCATGCATAAGAGGATTGTCCCCAAAAGCATTGTCACGGGACGCGCGAGAAGCCATAGTAAAGCGCTCACAATGCTTTCACAAGTTGCTAATGAACTTCTGATATCTAGAGAGGTGTCTGTTCACGCTAAAGGGTTGGAAGCGGCGGTTGGAGGTTTGAAGATTGCCTCAGGCTCAAACAGACCGTGTCCTGTCATACGACTGACCGTATGGTCGTAATCTTATTCCTTCAACGTCCTTGACACCGATAGACCCTCTGCTAAGTCACTTTTCGCAGCAACCATCTTTCGAGTTTCGCAATCGTCGAGGTCACTCAAGCACTAATTGCTAACTTTTAGACTCCACATGCTTCATAGTTTATAAACTCGATACACTCCATTGGGAATCGATGCCTGCCACCGGCAAGTCGAATTAAGCCACCGCCTCCGTATTGTTTGGAACGTTCGGCGTCCACGTACGTGTAACTCATGGCGAGACAACGCACACGCTCACGGTACTCACCGAATTGTGCCATGCGCCTTCGGGTCAGCTCTTGACCTTCTCCCTACCCCAGGATCGTCAGGACCTTGTTCACATCGTCACCAGCCACGTGTGGAAGACCGTTTTTGCTGTCACGGAAAACGCTCCCCATGTCACTTGTGAAATGCTTATGTAACCCACGTTTCTTCTTGAGCGTACGCATTGCAGTTAACACCTACTATCTCCCTATGTGCCTCAGCATATCCTCGACCTGTTTTCTTATGTTCAGGCTGATACAACCAATGAAAGCGATTACAATGGAGCATACAACGTACCTCTCTTCGCAGCTTTCGACACTCCGGTCTATTTAGATTGCTGTTTTATTTGACCATTTTATTCCCTTACAGAATATCCTGCAGGCATGTCTGATATAGCCACATTCGTTGTTACACTGCACCGGAAGCCCCTTCTCTTCCTCCAGCTCCAGCCCCTGCTCGTATCAACCTCCTGTCAACCAGAATTGCGGCAGACAACAAGATGAGGAAAATATTTCGTAGCCTTCATCCTGAAACTCACTTCATGGCATCAGCGCCATGGGACAAAAGCTTGCTTTCTATTCCATGGAGACAAGCAGCGGTCGTGTGCTCCCTGATCATGTTTCAACAGAGGCCAGGGACGGTGAGGTAGATACAGTTCCAGCCAATAGGTGGGAGTTCGACATCACGACAGAAGCTGGGCATAGACAGTTTATGGCAGTTGTAAATAATGTCAAAGACATAAATGTGAGACCTCATTGCATTCACTTCTGACGCACTCTAACTGGTTTAGAGGGTTCGTGAATCCTGGCATGCGTTATTACCCGAGGTCATCATTTTGTACCACACAGTAATTGTGTTATGCATTCTCTTTGGCGGAGACAGCGAAGCCCATGCTGGTCTATATTTCCATTTTAACCTCGAGTTGTTCATGATAGTAGTTGTTGCACATATATTGCTTGATGCTTAGGTTCTAGTCTTGAGCTACTAACTTACTGGTCCGAGTAGCCGCTCAACGTGATATTTGACGAACGTAAGGGTTGCGTAACTGGTTTGTGCTGAAAGTTCTCGTGTACTACGAAGACTCTATGCCACGCATTCAAGTTGCTGCATTGAAGGAACGTACGACCATCATCGCACTGTCCGATAGAATTCAATTTATCAGTCACACCTTGACGTATTCTGCAATTTTGATTCTAGGCGCAAACATGTCTTTCTCCTGCGTCTTGCTGCAAGCTGTCCCCCAGTTTCCAGAGAAGCCGAATGAATTTGCAAGATCTCCTGTAAGTGATTGAGATGGGAAGAGTCATGTGAATGAGTCGTTGCAAGTGAATTCGATGAGAAAGGGCGGGATGGGAGGCTTCTACTTAACTGATGGTATGATGCAGACAAGTAATACTAATTGTCCTCATAATGTATATAGGCGACGAGACGGCAGATTTCGATGTTCAGGTAGGAGATCTCTTCTCGTGCATAGCACATCTTAAAGTTGCAATTCTTGACATGCTGCAGGTGGTGCCCAAAGTTACCCTGACACACCACGGCACGCGAGTCGCGAAGCAGGTCAAAGTCAGCAAGGACAGCATACGCAACACTCCACCTCCCAGCACGACGAGATGGCCTTGGTGCGACGCCTCCACGCTCGGAGATATAATATACTCTCCCCGTGTTTGCGCTAGCAATGGGAGCAGTTACAGGAATCAGTACATACGGGACAGATAAACGTCTTTCTCTTACAGTAAAACACACCAGTTCATGATGCAGAGGTTACAGAACCATTTATGGCGTTTGGAATATTGTATCTTGGGTCTGGCGTGCGTGTTCTGGCATTGGTGGCATAAGTGCTTTCAAGGACGCCAGTCTCGTCCTCTCCGAGCAGCGCGGCTGGAGCAGGTCATTGTTGGTAGGCCCTGGGGTTTCGACTGTGGGAGACGAGCGACAGATGCTGCAGGAGACGCCAAACTCGAAACTGCGACGGGACAAAGGTCCCATCAGATCCTTCCCGGGAACCCCCTCTGCAAATCTGTATCTTGAAACTGGGTCGCGCAGGTGGACTAGTGACCGTTTCGTCATCGACATCCTTGGCTTCCCTTCGGCTTTCCCTCGTCGCCTTCGTCAGTGGGAGAGGCCGACTTACTCGTGCGATATTTGACCTGGACGACTTTCCTGGTATTTTACCCGGCACTGGTACTGGTACTTCTTGCGTTTCGAACACTCCTGGAGGTCTGCGCACGTATATTAAAGATAGGGCCTGGCGGTAGTTGCTTCGGTTCTGGTTTTTTGGGTGGCGCCTGAAGGGTATACGGAGGCACGGAGGCGTTGGGAAAGCACCTGTTCGTAGTAACCACCGAGTAACGAGGAATCGACCATACCCGCACTGTCTGGAAGGAGAATCGGTGTCAGGCAATATACACTCCTCTCTTGTTCTGGGTCGTCACGCGGCAGAGACCACGGGTCTTCCTGAGGCAACACAAGCCCGAAGTTAGCGTCCCACGCAGCACGAGAGGGATCAGCAGCGTACGCATTCTTGAACTGCAACGAAGATGAAAGATTGCGCGCAAGCTTTGGGCTATGACGTACTCCGAGTCCGAAGAGACCTGGGTCCGTGACCTCCATTCTGAGGTCGAGGGTCTGATCTTCTTCCAGCACGATAAAGCAGGAAACTGAGTAGACGACGGGAGACGAAGGGTCGTGTATTATTTTGACTTGGATGAAGATGGGGTGTTTGGTACCTTTGGAATATTTAACCTTGCGAGAGGGGTGAATGCTCATGAGGACATCGATGACGATGAACAGGAAGGGCTTGAAGATGGATTGGGTTCAGGGATGTCGATACTCGTTCATTCTGGATAGCAAGACTCGGAATGCATGACGTGAACGTTGTATCGGGTTACTCACTAGCATATTATTCTCAAGCATCTCCAGCCATCTCCCTCGTCCTCATTGTCATACTCAACGTGATTGCTGGCAATCTCTGTCGATACCATCATCTCCGAGTCGTCGTGGTCGTCAAGACTCGACATGCCGCATCAGTCAAGTCGTCCTCAGGAGCGGCGTTGGAAGAAAGAATAGAATGAAATCAAACAGAAATCCGAATCCGGTTCATTATAAGCGATGTACTTATAATTAATCAGTACTAGGAAGATAATACGCGGGTAGGATTAGAGCACTTGCTTGGTTAGAGAAGTATGTTTCTTTTGTACCACTTCCCAAAATGTGCGTACTATCATGCTTTTGGTATTTGTTTTCATAAAATTCCTCGGCGCTCGAGAACGACGCGGATACATACATAGACGAGGGGATGAGCTACGACGTGAGTATAGATGAGCAGGATACAGGTAATATAGCAACACATGATAACAGAACAAATAGCGGGCGACCAAACTCAACTCCAAACTCAACTCACAATGCATCCCAATCCCTCTTCCGTTTGTCCTTGTCCTTATCCGCCTGTTCTTCCACTGGAATCTTCATGGACGTTGTCCTCCATCCTCGTAGCATGCCAACCATCCCAGCCTTCTGGCATCCATGCAAGAAGTTCCTCTGCCCGCTTCTGAAAAAGCTTGTCCGAAGCTCTCGCATACTTCCGCATCTCAATCCTGCCTTCACCATACCCTCGCGCACAAAGTGCCGCCCATGCGACATTCCTAGCCAAGATTGAATGGTGCCTATTTGGAACCGTATCCAGAATCACGATGTACTTCACTGGGAACTTCTTGAAGCGGAAGAACCAGCCAGCACTTTGACCGCTGCTCAGCGTCTGGAGATATCCGGGGAATGGTTGTTTTGGCGAGCCGTCTGGCATCTTAGTGTGAGTGCCGTACAAAATATCAACTGCCGACCTTGAGACCATCCACTCGCCAGAGGCTGTTGGACGATTTGTAAAGGGAGCTGGGGGGGCTTCAAATTCCCGCAACCGCATCGCTGGCAATATGCCTGTGGGACCAGCACCGAAAACTTCTATGTCACGCCCGGGATCCGTCTCAGACCGTGTTATCACTTGGAAGAGGTCGGGTCGCGCGCGAAGCTCTCGAAGGAAAGCATCGTTGAATGGGTCAGGCTCATTTCTGAGAGCGCCAAATATATATCCCCTCGTCTCGAGCTCGCACCAGATGATACATCCTGGCTTCCTGCCTCGACGCGTGGTGGGGAGAGGGCCAATCATATATGGGGGCCTCGGACTTGACACCATGTCGGTAACAACAACCCCAGAAAGAGAGAGATGATTGCGGGGTGCGACCGCATCAACCCCATCGTGCTCTTTGCTGCAGAAGGTTGGAGGTGGTACCATTCCAATTGCTCCAAAAGACAGAAAATTGACCATGTCGTCGAAGTTATTGCACAAACGTACAAACCGATTCTCGACGTTGGAAGGCGGCTCCAGGCACTTAAGCACGTGCTGATTGATCATGTCATGGTTAGCACGAGTGCACACAAGGTGGAGGAAAAGGGATACTCGCCCACCAAGCTTCATTAGGGACCGTGTGCGTGTGGGCACAGTTGTATACCCATCCCCCAAGCACCTGGTGTCGGGTACCTGGATAGTATAAGACAGAGTGTTTTGTCATACACATCACTTACTCAGATCACCAACATTGGCGGCGGTACCGCCCTTCGACATCACAAGGGCGTCGAGCACCGCATCTTTGAACCACACCAATCCAAAACCTAATCGCTCTCCGAATAAGAGTGCGAATTTAGCCGCATCCTCATTAGAGAAGTCATCGTCCAAGATAAGGTCCTTGAACGAGACCTTGTCGAGGGACTTGAAGAAGAGGTCCGAGTGGTGAAAGATGATTCGCCGTGCGTACTGTTGAAAAATATTCTGCATGACAGATGATACAGTTTTAACGGTCGGATCAGAGGTGTCCAACCCTGTTTCATCATGAAGGAATGGTGAGATAGATTCAGGCTCTGTGAACATTTCAAAAGCATAGAGTAGCCGGGCTTTTTGTCTGAAAAGAATGAATTGCGAGTCGCCGTCATCACATCAAACAATTGCTAGGGACAGTATTATGGTGAGACTTACGCCCGGTGCTCTAGATCAATTAGATCCTCATCCGCAGCTGGCGCAGATGATTCCGCGTATTCAGTAGCGGGGGGCGTCCGTGCAGATGTCTCCGATCCATTGTTTGGAGGTGTTAGTTGAGCTGCCTCGATGATTGCCTCTGTGGAGATTGATTCAGTTGTGTTACCGAAGTTTTTTGGTGATTGAACCGGTTTCATCCAATCGCAACCAGGATTATTAGCAATGTAGAGATCCAACGCGCGGGCTTGAAGACCGTTGAGAGTCTCAATAGCTTTCACCATTTCTTTGGCGAGAACCTTCAAACGAATCTTGTGTCCATCATCAGCTGTAAACACTCGTGTTGGCCGCGGCGAATGTATTACATGAGGCGGGGGAAGAAGGCCCACCTTTTAAGTAGAAGCGCCTTTGGTGGATATTCCTGCCAGTCCTCTCCACGCGAATGCTCTCGAGGTACTTGCGGACCCAACGGGCCTTCTCAAGCGTCGCATGCAAATCTGTGTAACACTGAATTTGCTCCTTCGTCGGGATCTCCCTCCCAGATTTGACGTTGTCAACTTCCTTGGAAGCGTCCTTGTACTTCTTGTACATCGTGCGGTACTGAGCTTGGTGCACCTTGCAGCGCTCGGGGCGCGGAAAGCCTTCTGTTGCTGGCTGGTTGCAACGCGTCATTTCATCCTCCTCTAAGGTCAAACATTGGAGTGGGACTGCGGCCTTTGGCTGACTGGATGAGGCGTTCGGAGACTTCGTCTTGCCATTCGTCTTGCCCTTGCCCTTGTTCTTGTTCTTAGGACCTGGCATTGGGATGGGAGTAGCGCAAAACGCCAGGCGCCTATGCAGAGTCCAGAGTCCAGATCCAGGCTAAATTTGTCCACCAGACTGCGGCCGTCTGGATTTGCTTGACTCGGGGTGAAATGACTTAGTTCTCGACAATCTTTACCTTTTAATTAGCACGTACCTGGCTAGAGAACATGTGAGATTATCAGCTGGGCGCTGCGGTGGCTCCTCAAAGCTTCAAGCTCAGCAGGCTGAAATACAATACTAGGATATCACCGCCTGTTGGCAGTTACATCATCATAGGCCCCGGGGGCTTTGTAAATTGGAGGGCATCTCTGAAATGGCCGGTATGGGACAAAGTCCGGGCCAAGTCTGGGCCAAAGTTTGGGCCACGGCGGGCTCTTCGGCACCTCCAAGCGGAGTACGAAAGTCCCTGTGCACGCTTAGCTGCTCGGCACCGTTTCCCACGGCTGCTCACTGGTGGCAACAGTGCCGAGCACATTACTATATACGGACAAGCTGATACTATCACGCTTACATTTACTTATCACTTCTCTACTAGCGATTTATTTCGATGGATGTTGGGAGCCTTTTTGCTGCCGTGCAGCAGTCATCGCATTAGCCTTAATGTTACTGCGCCTTCGACGGATCCTTCACCCACGCCTGGCGATACAACAAACGAGTTTGGTGTTCTGGAGAATGGCGACGCACAAGTTGCAAAAGTATTGGGCGAAACAGCAACAAGACGAATGTCTGTCCGAGCTTCTCCATCCATCAACTCCAGGTGTGTGGGGGCTTGATTTGCCAAGCAGTTGGTATAAAGCATGATGGAATATTCGAGGTCGTTGGTATCTCCACTCTGCACAAATCTCATATAGAGAGTGCCCGCGTAGTTGGCGAGGAGGGAAGATCGCTTCAGATGATTCTCGGGACAAGCTGTCAGTGCAGCACTATAATGCTCTATTGCCGCATGCAAGTTCTGCAAGTCCCCGTTGCGCTCGAATGAAATCAACCATAGGCCATCTGTATAGATTTTGCAAATAAATATGGACATTGAGAGATGATCTGATGACTTGAGTACGCGTCAAGAAAAGTAACATCTGCCTGTTGCAATGAAGACATCACGGCAACTATTACAAGGCACACAGTAGGCAGCAGGGGGAGTGTATGGCAGAGACAGCGGGCAGGCAGGCGTGAAAGGAAGCGGGCGGGCAAGAAAGCTAATGGGCGGGAGGGACGGCGGGCATGGCACGATCATAATGCAGTGATGTAGAGTTGAGGCGGAGCATGAATACAACAGTATTCCAACATTAATGGCAGGCGGCGGGCGGCAGGCGCATAGGCGGGATCGCCAGCGATGGGCGCATTTGCATGGTCGTTGCGAACGTTGTGCAGGATTTAAGCTCCGCTAGGCTTCACCGAGCTTGCCTTTAGGTCCCGTACTTGTCCCATACTTTGGCCCAGACCTTGTTCCATACCGGCCAAATCCCTGACTTTCTGGTAAATTGTGACTCAACGTTAACGTTCAACGTCGAACCTTTATCACAACATCATGATAACGGCGCCCACCACAAGACAGGTCAATCCAGATGGGCCATAAACTCGAGTATTTTTTCCAAGGAAACTTTGAAGAGCTGTGTTGATGCCGCTATCGCCTAGTCTCCCCTAGGCAGAGGGCCGCGGATGAATGAGGATAATCGTTTTTCTCACTCATTCATCACAGAGCCAAGTGACCAAATGACCAAACAAACGAGCTTGTCGTCTCTTGAAACCCATCAGCGAGTCCGACCATGACCAACACCGAAGACCTTGACCTCCGTGAAATCGATGCCTGCTTATTCGACGTATTCGGTACCGTCCTCAACTGGCACAGCAGTTACTCGCCAAGTATCCAGCCTCAGCAAGGGGCTGCTTCTCGAAGGTACTTAGTACGTTCCTTACATTCTACTAAAATTCTCTTGATCTGATCACATTTGCATCAGGCTCACAGGACGTAATCGATTTCGCAGAAGAATAGCGAGCCGGATCTTTTGCTCATATGCAAGTCCATCGCTCATCGATCGCTTCTGGGTCATGACATCCCCGTCCATACAGCAAAATTGTAGCCCAGGGCGGGGAGGGTACTCTCAACATGGACCTCATGCATTGGGAGGCAAGTAATCAAGCATTCACAACATCTGCGTCTCACGACCGAAACGATGATGCAGATACTGGACAGTATGCTCACTACGTAAAAGCCAATCCAGATACTCTCACCCTCCAGGTGAAATTCACCGGATGGATGCACAGACAGATTGGTCAATCAGACCAGCATACTTGTAGAAGATTCTGCATCGTGGTTGGCGGCCTAGCAGGTCGTTGTAGATCATGTTTCCACGGTGAGACCTTGACCTCGTTTGAAAGTTGTCCTTATTAATGGCGGGCTGCTAGGTGCGACCTTACCTGAGCCTTGTCCGCGTATTTTGACAGAGATTCCAGACGAACCAGATAGTTATCATAGTCAGTGACAGCAAAACTACCAATGCGGAACATACTTGGTCCAAGCTACCGTATCGTATATCGCATACACCAGGAGGCAGTGATCGTAAACTCAGTTGCATAAGTATAATTATTGTAACGCGTACAGCAACATATATAAATGCAACACCTCCCAAGAACAATCTGATAATATCATTTAGCACAGTAAGTCATACTGAAGATTAAGAAGGAAAGATACCGGTGCCATACCTACAGCAAGGGAAGCTGCACACCATAATATCCGCTCCTGGTGACTCTGAAACAAATAATTCTAGCCAATGCGATGTATCCCTCCAAACACCATCCCACCGACGTGCATGGGCAGCACGGGCAGAAATGATATCATAAGACTCATGATCGCATAGAGGAGATCGAAGAGGTAATAAAAACAGTTTTCACGGGAGAGGGCTTTGTATTACTAACTAGAATGCAGACGAATCAGGTCAATGTCAGACAAGAGTATTAATGACATACTCGTAGGCTGAGTACTTGGCGAAGATACAATTGCTTTCCGATGAACAGGATAAGGACGTCCTATATCTTTAGGCTTCTTCCACCACAAGGAATAAGCAACGCAAGTCAGAGCACTTACAGCCAGGGTGTCGATCTCAAGCAGTGTCATTGGAATGTTCTGGACATAACGGGCGATGACCAGGATGACGAACCACGTCAGCTAAAGAATGGCGATGCCTTTGGATAGTACATCATCCTAGCTTTGACCTTCTATGTCTACATCCGTGATGACAGGCATGTCCACGGATCCCTCCCTCACAAAGCGCAGAAGTTCATCGGGTATAAGAGTGGCTCGCGGCCTCTCATTGACGTAGAGCAGGAATCCACCTATTCACCCATGCGTCATTGTCCATCCTGTGTTGATTATTAGTGACCGGTGACTGAGGGTCCGAGCATGCAACCGACCTCTAGACTCCGCATATTGAGGAGCACTCGGACTTGATCTATGCCTTGTATCTGGTTCTGGAATCTCACTAAGCCGTGATGTAGCTGCGCTCTCCTAATTGACCGTGGTCATCAGATTGTGTACCAAAGGCATCATTGAAATTCGTTGCAGCTTTGCGAGCACTTAGAAGCTGTGTATGGCCCGGGTGATAATGAGTTCTGGGATGATAAGTGCGACTGCCATGATTAATGGACGACAGGAGCCAATAGAAAATTTCCCCTCGTCTATACCGGGTCGGAATGTTCGGATGGATTGCAGTCCATGTCCACGCAAATAAGATCACAGCGCAGCTCCAGATGATGTCCCACCTAGTTCTAGTGTTACTGCTGAATGGACCGTCGCCAGCCACGAGTGTAGGGATACAAGCACAGTTAAGACCTGGGATCGGTGGTGAGGCGGCCTGAACAAACGGAATGTATATGACCCAGGTAGGAGGGTCATGATGAAGTTGAGAGCGTACGTCTGTTCGTTCCGCTCCTGTTTAAAAACGCAGCCGCATGTATCACGATACGCCAAGTGAATACATGCATCACATGCCTCGATATCAGCGGGATCCATGTATGATGGTAACTACGCACGGACAAGGGCGCGAGGGACGCAAGTTCCACAACCAACTACAAGCCAATTCCTTCGTCCCGTGCGGCCCCGTTCGTATCTGACATGTACTATTAGTATGAGTATTTTCATTGAGGAACAACAAACAAGACATGTATTAGATGTCGCCGCATCACCCGGATCTCACTCATCATCACACACCCAATCATACAAACGAGGACATCAATTAAACTCATACATGTTCAATTACAATGCCCTTGAATCCACGGGACTGACAAGCGTCATCTTAACCCGCCCTCTCTGAGTATTCTTATCTTTCTCAACCTCAATCCTGACAGTGACTTTGTCGAAAACGGATATCGTCACATCCGGTCGCCCAATATCCGATGAAGGGACACTGATAGTGTAGTTCTCCGCATCAAACTGCGTGTCCCGCTTGAACATAACCAGACCTTCTAGTCCAAGCCTAAGGAATAGTCGGTTCGAGCCGCCTTCAATGAGTGACGAGTGGGAACTCACTTGGACACGAACACTCCGAGACCATTTCGGAATGTCCTAATGACGAAGGCCTCTTCGGTCACCTCCTTTTCCCTCTCATTTCTGCCTTTGAGGGCGAGGCCAACATAGAACTCAACACTGGCGCGACCTGCCATCTGTGCCATCCGGTGCCGCCTGTTAACAACTTCCATGACGCGCTCCACGTGCATTTTGGAGTGAAGAGATGGATGTAATGGTGTATAACCGATAGCGGCAGCGAGCTGGCGATGCGCAAGGATGTCTGAGAAATAAATGTAAATATAAGAAGTGTTGCGAATGTTGTACGAGATACGTACCAGCATAGCGACGAATAGGACTGGTGAAATGCGTATAGATCGGGCTTGCAAGACCGTAGTGCCCAAACGTATCTCGAGAGACACTGCCGGAGCTGAAATATTCGGCAGAAAGCATACACCTTGTCGCCATGATGCGCACTAATGTGTTGAAAGCGGGTTCTTTTGGATCCTGCGGCAGTGGAACGGTCGACAGAGTCGTAAAGACAATAGAGAACAACCCACCAAGCATTTGTCAAGGGAATCTGCTAGCGCACTGGAACTCGAGACATCGAGTTTGAGTCCCTTCCGTTTTTGCAAGATATCTTGCAACTTCTCGAAGTTTGTGTGTGGTGGCGGAAGATGCCGTCTGTGAAGGACTGAGAAAGAGCATAGAGCAAACAAGAGAAGCCAACCTCAGGACCGCTGTTTGCGGGAAAGATTCTTGAGTCTTTCTCGCTACGCTGGTATTGGCCAGCAACATGAATTCTTCGACCAGAGAGTTCGTTTCATGCAACGCTTTCTGTTCTACATCTACCGGATCGGACGACTCGGAGCTGTCGAGGTGGATTTTGACCTCAGGCGATGCGAGGTTGAGCGCGCCAGCCGCCATCCGCTTGGCCTTCAGCTTCTGCGCAAGGGAGTTCAGCAGCCGGATGCTTTGCGTGAGTTTATCATTGAGTTTTCTGCAGTCGCGTCGTCAGCCTTAAAGAAAATAATTCAGAGGCGTCTCGCTTACGGGTCATCTTTTCGAAGCTGTGCCTCTCCATACTCGAATGCAGCCTTAGATGCGATGACTGATTTCGTGAAACGTACATCAATTATTTCAGCATCTTCAGTCATTTCCTATTACAAATTCAGTCGTAGGAAGCACGTAATAGGAAATTGTCGAACCCAAATAACTGAGAACGCTAATCGCTCAACATGCGGTCTGAGGGAGCACAGGTTCGTGCCAAGAAGCGCGGGTAACATGTCGATGCGCTTGTCAACGAGGTAGACCGTAGACCCACGGGCAGCAGCCTCGTTATCCATCGCAGTATCCGGATGGACAAAGTGAGACACATCAGCGATGTCTGTCGATCATACGTGGGGTAAACTTCAAGAACAGGAAAAGTAAAACTTACGGACGCCCGCTTCGATGTTGCCGTTCGTCAGACGACGCGCGTGCAAGGCATCATCGATATCCTGACAGCCTGGTTGTCCAAGAAGTCAGTGTACCTGTTTACGCGGTGTTGAATAAGCATTACCTGGGGGATCTATACTGCAAACGATGAGATCTCTCAAGTCCGTACGGTCTCTCCACTCCGGACTCGCTGCACTCTTAGGCGGGACAACCCATTGCTCTCCTTCTGGAGGCAGACAGTCGAGAATCGCCTTTCCGAAGGGCCTATATGGCACCTCAAATTCCAACAACAGGCTCTCTTGCTCCGCCTCTTTGCTTTCTGCCTTTCCAAGCGCACGGACAAAATGACCTTCCGGATAACGTGAAGTAATTTCCCATCGATCGATTGTTACCAATATTTTATTTCCAACGAGTGATGGCGCCTGGCGAGTACGGAGCCGGATGCGAGGGAGAAGTCTCGAAACCGGAGTAGCAAAGACCGTTTGGAGCCCGAGCGATGTAGAATTACTTGAGGTGAGACTTGTAGAGTCGATGTGACAAACATATCTATGTCAAAAATACGTGTTAATCCATTGAACATAAAAACAGGAAGGGAAACATACGCTCTCCAGTTGCGCTTAATGATCCCAACCACTCGACCAGTCGGTTGCTTCTCTGTAGGAGCCTTTTTCGTGTGCTCAGCACGAAGAGCCTTGGATTCACGTTCATGCACCATCAGGTCGTCGCCCTCTTCTTCCGAGTCCTCCGCATCGTCATTTTTGAGTGTGGCTAAAGAGACAAATCAGCATTCAGTCGGCCAGTCTAAGTAAACCGACCTGCCCTCCTGATCAATAACCTCGTCAGTCGGTGCTTTCCATTCTCTTTCATCGAATACTTCGACCACTACGACATCCCCCTGGATCGCTCTGTTCATATTTTCCCTGCCCACTAGAAGGACAGGTTTTGTGAACCCGGGGACAGGAACGGTACCCTGGGAAAAAAATTAGCAGAGGTCCAAGTGGATGCATGCGTCGCATACCTCGAGGTAGTTGTATTGGTTAGCGTTGAAATGACCTTGATGAAGTTGACCAGCTTTGACGCCGGCCAAGAGTGCGGACGTAGGAAGATACTGTAAAACTGTATAAATATCGACAAATAACAAGTGCATATTCACCGCACATCAGCATAGAGCGCAGTGCGCCCGGCAACAGCTCTGGTGGGCTCCACTTCGTCTGAGCCAGTGGCCGAAAGTAGATCGAGAAGTTGATCCGAGTTTTTCATGCCCTCCACATAACTGCGCACTTCAGGACTTGTGTGAGAAAGCGAGGAAAAGGATGTATCCGACGATACATACCCGAAATGCATGGGATTCTCTCCTTGTCTGCTTTTTGGCGATTTGCAAAGTCATCCGTAATCAGAACAACCTTGGGTAGCGCTGAATTTGGTTGACCTCGGATCGGAGGGTGTGCCAGTGTTAAATGCGCATTGTACCATTCTGCAGCTTTCCTGATGCCTATGTAATTTTTGTTGGTACACCCGACGACGTAAGTCTGAATATCACCAACCTCTGTCATTTCGGTCATTTGGCGTCTCGTCTTCTTCTCGCACGATAGCAGTCTCTCTATGACGCGTATATCAGTAATGAGTAACAGTTAGAACACTCCAGGAGGATGTTAAGACTGCAAGATAGTGAAACGAATATTGGGCATAATTCGGAGCAATGGAGTCGCGGAGCAACATTATTGTCAACCGCAAAGCGAAGGTCGGCAATATGAATGCATTTTGTGAGGATGACTCACGACCTGAACTCGTTGTAAAAGACCCATACTTTCTGCTCTTCAGTTGTTGTGAGAGCCTTGAGGCGGCTATACAAGGGTAATGAGCGGTGACGAACTTCCTCCATGACGGTTTGTAGGATGATGATGGGGACCGTGAAATGATTGGATTCGATCAAGTCCATCTGTAAGGTTTCAGCGCAGTACACGACCTCGCACTCGTGTGCATACCTGCGCAAGGAATACATTAGTATCGGGCAGGATATAGTGCCCAGTGGGGAAAAGTTTGTGGGTGGTATCCCCAGAACGTGGAAGGACGGTCTGCGCTGCCACATTGCATGCCCTACAGCCGTCAACACCGCAGGATATATCGTCTCGAAGGTATCGTTCGCGTAAAACTGAGTGAAAACAGGTATGAACATACTATGAGCATCGTGACAAGATAAACCTGTGAGATATTACCTTTGATAACTTTTCCTCTCGCAGTCTTTTTGAAGAACATCCGCTGAGTGATGACAGCTTCCTCCCTCGGTCGTTTCAGAATCGTAATCTCAGGCATGATGGATGTTTTAGGACTCCAGCAAGAAGAAGCAGGATGATCCAATGATGATCTAACTTGCTAATGATCTAAGTGGAAGCGCTGATTACAAATACCTAATATGATGTGGTGTTTATTAATCTAGTTTATTCTGAACGTCGACTTTAAAAAGCTGACAAGTAACACTGATCGATGACCTCGCGTACGCATAAGTAATGCATCCTCTTGAACTTCTTTACTAATTCTCCTCGAGGGTCAACCAGAGCCCAAACCTTGAAGCCCGAATCATTTCCGTAGGCAAACGCTACATGTCCCATCTCATTCTGCATGAAGCCCCCCTCCTGGCGTGACCAATGCATACTACTAGGTATGTCTCAACCTCACGTTTGCGGACGACACCGTCTATTGCCAAGGGCGGCAAGACGAGCTAGCAAAGCGTGCCTGGGCCACGCTACCACTTCTACTGTTGCATCATCGGCTACGATGCAAAGAATGACAAGTACATCGTTGGCGTAACTGTCACGATGCTCATTCCTGGCGCTTTTTTTTGACGACTGAAGTCAAGATTATTCTGCCCGAGGCTGCGACGTATACCTTTGGCGAGAAAGGTTCCATGTCTTTGAGTGCTGACTGACTTGGCCTGGGTATTCATGTTGAGCTCATTTCACTATGCCCCGAACTGTCCAGCACCTCGATGTACACCGCACATCTTGATACCACCGGATGCCTCGTTCGTCACCTTCGCATACAAGGACTTGACTGACAAGCACGCCAGTCATCGTCGACGCAAATGCTTGTCTGGTCTATTGGGGTAAGAAGATGTTCAACAAGTTACGCGTTCAGGTCTCGTATCAAGTTCCCTTTCCTGCTCATCGAAGGAGGCGATTTCTATTGGTGCTGCTTTCTTCAGTCTGTTTGCCTTGGCTTCATTGAAATCGCCTCAGATCTCTGACCGCAAGTCACTAATATTGCTATACATTGATTCTTTGCACCTCATCTCTTTATGTTTGAAGTTCCTCCAGATAAGAGCTATGAATTATGATTATGTCACTTCCGGGTGGGTCGGCAACCTGGAGGGCAGTGAGCCTCGTTCCAGGCGGCCCAGGCCTGCTTCCAGTCCAAGAGTGGAACAGTCATTCGTCATGGCAAGGGGTAAAACATCGACCATTTGCCCCTTATCATGACGCAGTTGCCATTGTCCAAAGCGTGTCTGTCACGCGATCGTCGTGTATCTAATGCAGGGATCCCCTGCGCCAAGTTTGCAAATTCTATGGCCACGTCAACCATCCCTTTCGAGCTCGCACCTGGAGTTGTCGCACATCGCATGGTATGTTCATCGCATACTTGTATACTGACCTCATCCTCACAAAGTGCAATCCTCATTAGGATGTATGCCAGCTACACAGCCTTGATTCCCTTGATGCGCCTCCCGAGGTGTTTTCTCCTCCCCCTTCGCAGAATCCTAAACCACTTTTGTTCTGGTTCGGTTATCCCATTGACTTTGCAAAGCTTGAAACCTTCGTACAAGAACAGAGCCCTCTCTACCCTGATCTCTCTCAGGATTACACTCGGAGCGAGGAGATTAATCAAGCCCGGAATCGCATCTTCATCGTCGGTGTCATCCGCAAGATCTTCGGGGAGTCAACTCGACTGATACCTGTGTATGGCCGCAGGAGAGGCAGACCCATCATGGTCATGTCTTTCTACTGCAATTTTGACGCCGCGGGAAGGGCGGTGCATGAAAACGAAAAAGCATTTGCTCTCAAGTTCACCAGTTTGGAAGGGGAGCCTAGGTGGTATCTTGACTGGCGTCGCAACCCCGGTCCATTGGACCTCTAGGCGCGTTAAGGTGAATGTCGCTCTCGCAGACAGTTGACCTTACTTCTGCTTACAGTCCTATGCAGAAATCATGTTGATGTCTCACTTTTGCTGCGAATGACTGTAGTAACCACCCGCTTACGATTAGTAGTATGTATGATAGCATGTATGATAAGAGTTGAACACGATGAATGAAAGGGCCTCACTGGGGAGGCTGTAGGCAAAGCTGCCATCGTCCTGCATTAATTGCACTAACAACGAGTTGAGAAACTCGTGCTACTGTAAAGGTTGTTCATATTACAAATTGACAAGTAGACATGATTCTCTCACAGGACAATAGGAAGGTTTTTCTCCTTCTCATGAGACATGGTTCTCACTCTTGCTGCAGTGCTCGTGAAGATAATTACAAGTGCAAGGTTGACGTAGCGGCTGAATTTGTGATACGGTAGTTATGGATGAGGCATGTTCCATGAATAGTGCCTACTAATGTTTGTGGCGCAATAAGGACTTTAAAATACCGTGACCAGTTGACAATGTCAACTGGCATCGACCAACCCAAATCGTCCAAGGTAATACGACCACCGGTTACTTTAACTTAGCTAATGTGCTCGTCACGATTCCAACAAAGACATAACACAGATCTATAGAAGATCGATCACCACAAGACCCACTACAAAAGGTAACGGGAACTGTATAACTAGATGGATAGTACACATATAAGGTGTTCGTCAGGTCAATTGCCTACAATAAATATTTGAATGTCTACATGAAATCAGGAATGAAAGAGAGTAGTCCGTCAATAAAGGCGGTTCAAAGAAATCAGTAAAACGTCATAATGCCCCCAACCAGTGCAGCTCCCACAGCCACACTAATGGCCGTGACCTGGTTCCTGACACCGGCCCATCCCGGGCGCGCAACGCCATTCGCAGAGGGCCCGAATGTCTGGGCGAACTGTGAGAGAGGATTTGGTATGCCACTAATGGTCACGGTCGGGGCTGAAGCGGGACTTGGGTTGCTTCCTGTGGCATTGGCGTCCACGACTGAGAAGCGGGGGGAGACAGAGTATGTGATGCCGGCAGTGGAGTTGAGGCAAATCAGGAAGTAATCGTCACCTGCTGGTACGTCCTGGAGAACAACGTTGAGGCTATTCATGGTAACAGGCACTGGAAGAGGTTAGGCACCATGATCTATCGAAGCTGTCCTACAACTGAATAGGAAGACTTACGTTCTTTAGCCACAAAATAAATTCCAACCCGACTAAGTCGTGTTATCTCAATGTCAAAGGTATCAATGCCATTCAGCAAACCCATCGTCCATGAAACCGGATAAGGGGAACCATTCTTCCACGATGTGGATGAACCTGGCTGATTTATCACAAAATCTAAGGACCAGCCGGGCTTCTATCAGTACCACACCACGGTACCGAGCAGCCTGGAACACACTCACAAGCATCGACGGGGATCAGTGACGAGAGCAAAAGCACTAAAATAAACGCAAAATGTTGCCAAGAGCGAAGACAATCAGAGAGAAGCATCGTTCGATGCGGATGAATTTGAAACTGGGCGAGACCTTCAATGCGAGTTGTGGCAAGAGTGCGGAGGTAGCGAACACAGGCGGCTTTCTGAATGCCTGGTCTGGTGTTAGTGGACGCCACAGGTACCATTTGTCAGTGATATTTAATTATTTGATAACTGCTTATCTGACATTCAGAGAACCGACATACGAGAATGAGAGTCGACTTGTTGGTGACTTAGGCTTCGAAACAGTGAGCACTGATCGAAATAAGCGTATGTATCATGGGGAATCAAGTATAGCGATTTTCTACAGGTTTCTACGATATATTACGGTTTTTATAAATTATCTAGGCTTACGATATACCGTATAATACGTTTTACAGCTAACGCAAAAGAATAGAAATACCACCAAAATGGCAATTCCCTACCATGTCTGAGCCCCTACGCGCCGATTCAATCTCCTCGAGCGAGCTCGTTGAACATACAGTGCTTATGTGGACATAAAATTATCACTCCGCCTGGTGGGCCAGCTGAGCACTGAGGGCTCAGATGGGGAAGGGGAGTACCCACAAACAGTCTACGTCTACCAGTGAAATACTAGTGAATGTCCGTCATCATTTGCGTACTCTACTCAGGCTGCGCCGGTACGTCACTTACCATGAGTCGGTGGCTCAAATTGTGTTGATAACTCTTGAGTGATTGTTACAGATAGAGTGGTAGGGAGCGGGTATGTGGTTAGATGAAATACCTCTACAATTCTTAGACGACCCAGCAGTGGGAGCCGTGTCGCCTGGATTGTGTATCGTGCCGCCCACGCCCCATATTGATCCGATCATGATCATGGCGCTCAAAGTCGCGGCCCGACGACCGTGCAATTGTTCAAGATCAAAGAAGCGTTGGCCCTGCGCGCAGGTCGGAATGTTTTCCAAAAGTGTTCCTTGGCATGACCGCGAACTTCCTGCCACGCAGCTGCTCAGCTGCCATGCGTAAGGTTTCAGCCCCATCCATTATCCTGCAGCTACCTTCGCCTATCTGCAATATTGTGACCACATTTGCTTTCCGTCTTTCTGCTGCAAATTTCTGACGTCCCCCATTACCTATTCTCCCACGCTATCTCATGCTCCCTAAACAATCAAAGTGCTCTTTCAAAATTTCATGACTTGCATAGTTGAGCATCCGCACACGTTTTGAATCGAGACCAGATGGACACAAGGGCTTTGACCTCGTGATCCTTCCAGGTTCCTACATGCGTTAAAGGCCAAGGGGCAGTGTAGGACATTCAAGTGTGTGTAGTGTGCACGTTCAATTGCTGTTATGAAGAGTGATTTGAGAAACTGGAAGCATTTTTCTTAAGGAGCCAGGCCTAGGGATACCACGCATGGGCGATGGGATAAATATAAGGGAAAACTTTTATGCATGAACCCACGGTGCACCAGAGAAATCGATGTGATTGGATGGCCAACAATAAAATTATCACGGAAGCCTCAGCCTCCCGAAACGTTCGGCGTCAAAGAGAATTATGAGATGGAGTGTCTCCGAGTGTCTGGACTCAGCCCTCGGGAGAGCTGCCGATAAGCTGTCATTAATAATATATAGAACACATTTCAAATGCTCACTGTGCCATATTAGGTCGGCACAAGCTGGTAGTACACTGGGGAGACTAATATTTTGCGGCCTCTTACAGTACATTCCCATAATCAAATGGAATCTAGAGCACGCTAGCTAGGTCAGGTATATGGCGACTTGAAATGTTAAAACTCCTGATACGGCCTGTGGGTTTGAGACTTTGAGTGGTTTAGCGCAAGCGCTATCTATACCTGGCTGATCGCATGTTGATCGCATGTAACCGTTCTTACCTTTACATAAGGTAATAGTGACTCATCCTTATGAGCACATGCCATGATACCTCCCACCTTGGGGGGCGCGGGCCAGGAATTCGGGGCAGTCAATTGACGTTGCAGCTGCAAGAAACACGCGCCCGAGGTTCGTGATGGTCCAACGTTGGGTCACCGGGTGAGTGAGTAGCATCAGATCACATGAATTCAGTGGCAGCAGTGTGTTGAGTCACGTTCTGCTCTGTTCAATTGTTACGGCACATTGAACTATCATTAGTGGTTCAGGTCATGGCTCTAGAAGGAAGACCCCCCGAGTCTCTTGTGCATATCACAACACAATGTCGCGTGCTTGCGTTCACCGTTTTTCGCAGCACAGGAACATGCATTCTAACAATCCGTTGTGCACTGCTGTAGAACGTTCGGTATCGCCTTCCTTCCGCCGAAGGATTTGTCAAAATGCGACACCTGCTGGAAGAATCTGATTAACGCCCAAGTGGAAGCGAACAGATTCTTTCCATTTGGCGCTTGCGAAACGGATGCCGTGCCTTGCCCTCCATGCACAACCCACCTGTTAGAGGGTTTTATAAACTCGAACGGACGCCCAAGCGAGTTCCTCCCCCCGTTCTTCCCGAGCAGCGGTTGCAATGCTCCATTTACTGTACTTTTGGCTTTTAACCTTGGTCTGTTCATGCCTGGCAGCAGCTCCCTCGAGGACGATTACCAAGAGAGATAACAGTTCGTTCGTGAACTCTGGTAAAGACGGATTTTCTGTCAACGGAAGGTAAGAGTAACTATTTTTATTAGTATGTGGAATGCAAACACATCGCACCAATAGCTCACTTAGATTCATTGGGACCAACTTGTACTGGCTGCCGACTTTGGACTCGAATGATGATATCTGGAATGTCCTGAAGAACATCTCTGATACTGGGATTAAGGTCATCAGGATTTGGGCATTCAACGGTTCGTTCGTCGCCTGTTTATTGAGTTTCGCGATTATAGTGACTTGATTGACAGACGTGGAGACCATTCCGGACAGTGGAACGTGGTTTCAGTTGGTACAGAATGGCACTACCACAATCAACGACGGACCGAATGGACTTCAGAAACTCGATACAGTCGTTCAGATGGCAGAGCAGCAAGGGTTATATGTCATCATGTCACTGACGAATAACTGGAACCCAGTACCTAACACAACCGCCGGTAATCCTCCGCCTCAGGTGCTTACGTCTGTTACTCCGCCGCGTAACGCTCTCTCCAATGACTATGGTAAGCCACTACATTTGGTGATCAATCAGACCTTGGACTAATTGGCATTCTTACAGGTGGTATGGATCTCTATGTCCGCCAGTTCGCACTCCAGAATCACGACGAGTTTTTCACGAACGACAATATCTTGACCGCCTTCCAGAATTACACGAAACAAATCGTGTTGCGCTATCTCGATAGCCCTGCCGTATTCAGCTGGGAGCTTGCGAATGACGCTAGGTAATTTACCTTCGGGTATTTACCGCTTTGTACCGTTTCACACCCGTACTATCACAGATGCAACTCGACCATGCCCACTAGTGCAACATGCACTACACAAACAATCACGACGTGGCACGCTAAGATGGCTGCCTTTATTGCGTCCCTCGATACCAACCACATCGTCTCCGCTGGGTAGGTCTTATACGGTATCGCTTTAGGATTGTGGTTCTCATTATTATTATTTTCAGAACTTCTGGATTTCAGTGCACAGACTGTCCAAAGCTGTACCCCATTACACCAACAGCTTCACCTACGCCCTCTCCTGCACCTGGCAAGAAGCGCAGCAAAGTCACTCCTCTGACAAAAGGGCAGCTCATAAAGCAGCGTGCTGAGTCGAGGCGCCTCAATCGGGCAGCCGCTAAGCGTGCAGGAACTCTGAAGGAGGATGGGATCATGATAAGGGGTCGCTGGGTATCTACAGGTGGCTTGGTCCATGTCATCGAACTGCAAAGTTTCTGATCAATTTTCAGCAACACGAGAAGTCTCTAGCTCGATCGATTCCACAACGGATGGTTCATCTGGTGTTGATAGCCAGGACATCCTTAACATCCCCAACATAGGCTTCGGTTCCTTCCAGGTATTTCCAGACCAGGAATCGTACGGTCCCGATGACCCCAACCTTGACCCGGTCCAAAACAAAATCAACTCGAGTCTTGCATGGATTCAACAATCGGCTCAGTCTGCTGCCGCGTGAGTTGAAGCTGTGTGGCTCAGGCGATGACTGACTCCCATTCCTTTCAGCGTTGGGAAGCCTGTTGTGCTCAACGGATTCGGTCTAGTCACGCAAGACAATTTGAACAACTTCGTCCCGTTCAACATGACTTATGCCCCTTACGCATCTGGCAGTACAGGTAGTGTTGTTGCAGTTCAACTGTCAATAGCAACGTACTTATATTTTTATCTCTGCAGCGGCCACGGACGGTACCAACGCGGCGACAACTTTCGCCAATACCACGCAGCAAGAAGAGGGTTACAGCTCGTTTTTAAGCAGTGAGTAAATATAGTGTTACAATGTCCAACTATACTAAACTCTATCGCAGTGGGCAACAGCGCTGGGTTGGCAGGGATAATGCAGTACCAGGTCAATACTTCCCATCCTTGTGTCGAATTTGACTGATGCTCGTTGTAGTGGGGCTCCAGCGGTATTACCCAGTCAAGCGCTGCCATCCAGTTAGATACAACCGACACCCCAACAGAGACGGGGGAATCGCCTAATGATGGTTACTCCATGTACGCACTCTATTATGACATCAATAGACACCCCAACTCACTGATCCTTGTAGTGCCAACAACACAGCCATTCAACAAATCCTGAAGCAGGGCGCACAGGCGATGGCTGGAGATTCCTGACGGCTTCAATGATGTGTTTGTTTGGACGAAGGCTTTTTCTTCCTCCCTGTCTTCGTTCGTGCCTCCAGAGACACTGTTTTGATATATATTGTGATTCTTTAGAGTCATACGTGGCCATCCGACGATAGCAGAGCGGGGCCATCTGTTTCCCGCATTTGATACGTGTCCCCTCAGGGTTTAGTCAAATTGTACACATTCTTCAGACGATCCCAGATGTAATTAGATCCTGTGTTATTACATAGCGGATGGCTATGCGAACACATTGTCTGGGAGGGCAGGGAAGTAGTTGGTGTACAAGGATCAGTTTGCATTCCGCGACGTCATGATTCTATATAGCTCAAACTTGTGAACAAATACCCCATGTGGTGGTACACGGAATACCTGACGGAGAGATAATTGTCTTGATAATAGGCCATGACCACGGCAAGCAAAACGAATTATCAGGACGTACGATTACATATTGTAGCCGCTATCGCGCGACCAATTCACTTCTCACCCTGCCACCATTCCCCATTCAAGGACCACTGTCAGACGAAGCAGAAATTTACTTATCATCATCCCGTTCCCTCCATAGGCAGGACTCCGATGGTATACCCGAGGAAGAAGTTCACCTAAATTGCGGATGAGAATTGCCCAAGTAGGATGATACTCCGGACACTTGATCATAGTGCGGATGATGGAGCTGAGGGTCTTAGTACTCCTTAATACCATTACTAGGATAAGTTGAATACCGAGAAGGCGAGAGATGCGATGGTCGCTGCTGGGAGGGCGCAAAGGGGGGAAAGCGGCGAAAGAGAAAGGGTATGACAATGCGGTTGCGGGGGGGATGTGTTCCGGTACGTAGGAGCGACCTTTCGCTGTCATGTCGCGCCTTGCGGTTTCAGTAGCAGGTCCGACCCGGACGGACGGGTGAGAGAAGGTGAGAGAATGGAAGGGAAATGTATTCAAGAATGTGCCTCGAGACAATCACATCGGGTACAAGATACGAGAAACTCTAGCAGACAGAACGGCGCGAAGGAATCACTGAACCAAAAGATGATCACATAAGCATGCGGGGAACATGCCTATACGATACTCAAGATGAATTCCACTTCAGTCCCCTGTAACATTAATATTGACGCCTGCCTTCGAACGATAGGCAAATTAATTGGTGTCGCAGGTTTACCAGTTGCGGAGTGGAAGAACTTCCATGAATAACGAGGATGATGCATTGATGGTTTAAATTTAACCATCGAACTTATTACTAAGCAACTGCCGCTGGCACGTTGCGACGGGCCAAATGATATCTTTCTTTCTGCAGGATCCCTTGGCTCTTCTAAGAGAGGATGGCGCTTTACCATTAGACCGTGTTCACTACTGTGTCAGGCCAGCAATTTTATTGCCCAGTTCTGCAGGGCACTCCCTCGCGTCCACTAGCTGCGCTCGAGAGCCACCCAGCTTCCTCGGGACGGCCCTTTGACAAGCAAGAAAGACTCAAGTCTGACGCGGCAGGATGGTCGAAGTGCGATCAATGAGGTAAGAGTCGCGCCCTTGGCACAGCTTGTTGCATCGCTTGGTGAAATGAAATAGCGAATTGCGATCTTCTAAATGCTGTTGACTCTTGAGAAAAAGGTTGGAGGTCCACAAGAGGTCTACGCATCTATGTATACTATGCGACATAAACCTTGGGAAATGATAACACCACTACCAGCACAAAACCCGCACGACGAAGAGACCAGACATCGATAGGAACGTCAATCATATTCAGTCTTGTGTCGGTCTGGGCTTTAGATTGGTCCATGCCAGTTATTTGTGAGTAAATGATGTCGTTGTCTAACCACTTGATTGGAAATGGGCGTACAGAAAACATTGCGTATACAGTCTAAGAATACATTGGGCTATGGGACAGAATCCATCAGAATCAATCACATCACCACAACTCGGCCAGCCGCTATGGTGTCTTTGAACATCTGCAAGCTTGATGAATCATCCTCAAACGCCGCGGCGCTGATCGGTCCATGAGGAACATAGCCCCGATCAGCATCGAGGAGGACATAACTGTGACCGTCGCTGTTAACGACGATCTCTCTCAAGCTAGTGAGCTTGGCAGTCCATCGTTGCCAGATGGTCGACCATCGCCTGGCATCAGTTGATGAGCCTGGTATGTGGCATGCGCATGATTGCAGCTCAAGTCGATGCAAAGTATCCTTGTGACGAAGGACAAATTCCTCAACGCCATCGGCGGAGGGCATCTGATCGAAAACAATATTTTCGAGTACGAGCGATTCAAGGGATGGATAGTGGAATGACGAAAGCCGAGTTGTGAGGCTGTGATAGGGGCCATGGGGGCTGCGTACCACAAGCGATTTCAATGTGAGGTTAGACGGAGGTAAGAGTGCTCCAAGCGATCCGTTGACGTTCTTGGAACCTGACCAAGCACTGATTTCAGCGTTGGACACAACGGATATTGACAGATGGGATAGGGGCGAGTCCGTGAGTGACGAAATGAAGTCGTAACATGTAGCAGGCATGATCACATTGTTGACAGACAATGTGGTCATACGAGATGACTTCATACCGTGGTGAATGGCGTGAAGGAGGGTGAGCTGTCGGTTTGTAAACCAGAAAGGTGTCTCATGAACTTCCCTCCCCGACTGGGAGAGAAATGACGGCCAAAAGTTGAGCACGACACGGTCGATCCTCGGAAGTGCGGTTATTTCGCAAAATGCCTCGGTCAATGCTTCCTCAAGCTCGCTGACCTCAAGCGCATCGCTAGAATCTACATGCACATGGCCCAATTAGACTCCATTTAAATATGAGCTGAAGGGAAACCGACTTGCCTACGTTGTTGGGTGGAAGCTGGAAACATTCGTTGTCACGAGAATCATAGATGACTTCTCGAACATGGGTGGCAAGGTTTGCGGCACCAATGATCTGATGGCAGTTTTGCGCACTCTGGATGCTATTTTTGATGTGAAGTGTGCTGAACACGCGGGGAGTGACCAGTTCTTTATACGTCCAGTTCAAGCTACGTAAATGGAGAAGATCCTCTGTCGCGGAAACGTTCTGAACAACGGCACTGATAACTTCGATGGGCAGATCTCGCATGATGGGAAAGGGGAGGGGATTCAATGGCGTGGGTCTGAGACAGTCAGTACAGAAAAGGTTCCATCCTTATATTCCAGCGTAAACGCTAGAATATGAATAGTAACGGCAGAGGCACGGAAACGAATATCCTTAGTTGAAGTTCCAATTTCGATTCAGGGAAAATGACCTAAATAGGTGTTGACGCTCATGGGTTCCGAAGTGGAATACTGTACCGAACGTCGATGTCCCAATATATCATAGTATGGACACGGGAACACCTACTTTCAGACACGAAAGCGCTCGTAATCACACGTTTGAGCCCATAACTCGCGAGCATGATACGATGTACGGGTTCAAGCTTGCAAGGCTGTTGAAGCTTCTCTAGAGCCATCTTACGTCAAACTGATCTGCAGATCTGGGAGTCCATTTTCGACACAATCAGCACTCCACGACGCACGTCGGTCCTATCATTATCATTCTATAAATGACATTCGCTAATTTATAAATAGAACAGACCTTTGTAGAGTCATCCGCAGCAGAGAAGAATTCAGCTGCGCATCCAGAAGAGTGGTCCCAATAACGACAACACGTTCGAATTTGTGCTGCGCAGCGGACATCGTCATGATCGGATGATACAGCAAAACAGTATTTCCGCCAGTTCCCACCTTAACTTTTCAAGTGAATCCTGTGAATTCACTCTAGTAGTGGGGTTACCGGAGCGTTAACTATTTACGAGGGCTTGATGTTGAACGTTGAAGGACAGCCCTAAGCTTATCTATCAAGTTCCAAAGTGTCGGCAGGACATGATGGTGTTGACCGAACCCGAAATGAAGGGAAAATTGTCAGTTGACACGATACCGTCATCTCGTTATGTATAGCAGTGTATAGCCAACTTGATCAGTCAAGAGCCGCGGCGCCAGCCAAGTATCAAGTCGTTAAACGGGAGACGAGTTGTTTGTAAAGAGGACTTGAGAAGATAAGTAGACACCGGGATAGCGAAGAAGCAGAGTCACTCTTTTTGGGGTACACACAGTAACACCTCCGAGTCGGAAATTCAACAACCGTACCTTCTGGGTTATGAGTACTTACGTATCGACTCGTACTAATCTCGCGGTATGATGGCTATACTCAGTGTGACTGTTACTGGCAGGTGCGAATACAAGCCTATCGAGACAAAAACCATCGTACATTTAATTTGGCTCGACCTCCTCATCTTCCTGCTTCCTTTTCTTCAGGACTTCATGATTTTTACGACGATGGGAATGCTAAAGCAAACGATTTAATCACAGATGCACCGCCGGTCACTGCATTTGATGAGTATAATGGGCAGGCTCAGCCACTGGGCGATCGGCATGTGCCATATACCTCTTGGCCGCCTAATACGCGGTCGACTGCCCCTTTGCTCCAGCAGCTAAAGTTGCCTCAAACAAATTGACAGCCGAGGAATTATCCGAAGCAAGGCCATCACAGATTGCTTTGGGAGCATTGGACCATATCTTCGAGTGCATGAGAATCATCGACGCTCTTCGTAACTGGTTTACACAGCAGTCGCCACACCCAAGGGATGTTAATGTAGATGAGGGTGGAAGTGGACTTTTAGCCAAAAAGTCGTTCAAAATTGCTCGTCATGATGACTTACCTCAATCAAAGCTCGAGACACCCAAAGTACAGTTATACCCTTGAACTGTGTCAAAAATTGATCAGTATTCATTTGTTGTTGAACATTCTGGTGGAAGGATAAAAACCACGTGTCATTCTTTTTGGCTGTTCTTCCGAGATCAAGAGCGAATGTCTTGGCTCGAGTATGGCTAAGAACAGACCAACGAAGCCCGGGGACCGAGTCGCTGTTTCAGGGGAACTTGAATTGAACAGTTTTGGCACGACAATGTGCTTTCACTTGACAACCTTGGGCCCTGCAAATCCGGTCACTTGCTGACCACTTGGATGTTCATCATTCGAGCGGGGTTCAATATACTTGCGAACACTTACAGGGTTGAGTTGAGTTACTACCGCGACTGAGTCCGAAAGTATCGCACAGCAATGCATCTCCATGAGGTTTACATCAACGCGCGCACTCAGTGAGAACTGGCGGTTTTTCCGCGGAGAAGTTAATTGTAACAGAATTGTTTGAGGTATTGTAAAGTGGCCGAGCGAAGGATCTGGCCGAATCAATGGTAACTGATAGTGGTGTGGGCAGAATCGCATCGACCAGCGAGAACCGGCTCTATGTTCACGGAAAATGAGTCGGACTTGGGGAGAAATTTTGTGCCTGTACATTGTGCAGATTAAATAGAGGCTTTCTCACTCGTATGGCGGTCAGGGACCACAATATCTTTCAATTGCCGTAAGTATCAGTCCCTTGTCCCTTGTCCAGTGTCCACGCGCTGCAATTCCGCGAAGTGTTCCTATTCATATCTTTCATTGACACGTCGAAAGACACGTTGGCTTGCTCCCCATTCTGGAATCTGGACGTCCTTCAACCGCGGGAGCTCGACATCTGTGTCAACAGGTAAAAATTGATCCAGGACCTTCAAGGCTGCAGCCGGCGTCACTGGAGTCTGCGACAAGTGGCAGAGCACATGTGAAGTTGGTCTCGAGCGCCTTCGTGACTTCGCAATCTGTATTAGAAAATACCGGGAACTCGTTAGTGTGCCATGTGTATATGAACATGTTGGCGCCGTGCTTTTATTTCTAGGTGTATATGATAGTAGGGCAGGTTTACGCGAATCCTCCCGGGTGTCTCGAATGTTGCGACAAAGGGATTGCATGTCAAGCACGAAGGCGCAGAGGTCCAGGGAATTGGGACGCCTTCATTGGTTTCAGATCGAGGGTACGCTGCACTGGGGCTTATTGAAAAGAGTGCTGTGCCAAATGAGAGTCTTAATGCATTATAGGTGATAGAACTATGTAGTCCGAGAACTAAGCTTACACTGAGTAGTATTGGCCATGCATCAATATTCGACGTGGCTGACGCTGTGCCAGAACACGTACCATAGTTAATCCAGATTCCAGCAGCTGCCGATTTCAATGTCCATCCGCGACCGCAGATTGGCGAAACGTCTGTCTGATCCTTGATAAAGAAGGAACGAGACTACGGGGAGACTAGGTCTGATCATGCGCAGGAGGTAACAAAAATTGAGCGTGCACGTATTTCCTATCAATCATCTTCACAACTCATCAAGTCAACGTCACGTGTTTTGATTTCGTTCTAGCTAGTAATGGATGTTACTAAAAGTACTTGCTATGGGCGTACGATCTTCGTCGGCCTAACCGTTAATGAGAGGAGATGTGTATTGTATCCATCATTTAACCGTAAAAACCTCAACCGAAAAGTCCTTTGATTCTGCCCCGCGCTGTCAGCCCTTCAAGGTCGAGTGAGCCGATTCCTGATCTCTTCCCAAAGCGCCATGTCTCCACAAGAGCCTTCGCTTCAATAGCAAATATGTGTGGCTCGCTTGTTCCAACTGTTATGTGCAAACTATTCCGAACTTCCTCCGACAGTTTTGACACGAACTCAGTTCCTTCCTGACCTACGGAAGAGCGGTTGTCCGGTGACTCGTCGAGCTCGAAGTCGTCCACGGTGATGGCCATAACTTGTTTGTTCCAGACCAAATGACCAAGAGTGAAGGTGAATGAGGGAGGAAATGCCATCCTGTGGAGCTCAGAGCACCGCTCCCAAAGTTCAATAGCACCGGGGAGGGCGTTCTTGTGCACTACCGTGACATGAGGGCGCATAGTGACACGATGTTCGGAGACGAGAGCATTCCAGAAACCTTTTCCATTCTCTGGCACGTCTGATGCCTCTTCCATTCGTTTTCCGATGACATCAATGAGATTGACTTCGGGGAGGAGTCCGAAATAGCGCGGTGTGGATTGTTCATCTTTCTTTTTCTTCTTCTCTTCTTGAGGTTTATTTGTCTGAGGTACGTAGTTGCGGGCCTTGCGCACGGCCTCGTCGATCTCTTCTGCACTTGGCTGCCGAACACCGAGGATGCTGACGCACCCAGCGACTGCGCGGTCCACGGCTTGCTCAAGGGTATCTTCAATGTCCATTTCTATGCTCACGTCGACCTCTTTGTCGACAAGCTCCTCTGAATTACGGAGAAACTGCCATATGACGTCTTCATGCGCCTTGGCTAGGGTATCAGCGCGAAGAGTCTGGTGCTTATCACCACGCGAAAAAACTCTATCACCGCATATACGATGGATTGTCGCTTGAGGTCGATCGAGCGACCAATTCAACGCGAGGAGACGAACGGGGGGGTCCATTTCGGCAATGGCTTCGCGTAACGAGTCACGATGTTGCCTAAGGTGGTTGTTCCTGAAGCAGGTTAGTGGGGGGACAATCATGAGATGGAATATAATGCATACTTGTCTGCTATAACAACATCGTGGTACTTCAACAGGCTGACAATCTTCTTAATGAACATGGGAGCGGATTTTTTCCCTTGTATATCGTCACTCTGGGTGTGTCCAAAATCGAATAGAGAAGCAATTGCAATGGAAACAGCAGTCTTGCCTGTGAAGCAGGAGCCGTGAAGACGAGGCACGAGACAGAAGTTTAGCGCTCACCACACCCGGGAATGGCAACGGGTAAAATTATTGTCTTCCCGAACTCCTTGGTGGCTGGCGGAGAATCACTCTCCACAACTAAGCCCTTCTTCCCGTCGTCGGTCTCCATCCATTTTAAGAATCTCTCGCGAGTAGCAATGATGCCTTTGCCTTTCGCATACTCTGAAAACGCACTAGGATTATACCTTATGTCCTTCTTTACCCAATCGACGTAAAGGCGGGTCTCCTTCCGCTTCAACTTTGACTTTGGAAGTTTGACGTCGTTAAGTGATCCTTTTGTCGACAACAAAGTTTTGGTGACTTCCCGCCAGTCGCGGTACATCATATACGGCTCATCAAATTTGACTTTGAAAAAGAAAGAGGATCCTGTTGGGTACGGAGGACGGGTATTGCGAGCGGTAGATCCCGGCTTTGGATCGACGATGTGTGTACGGACCACGAATCCTTCAAGCGCTTCGCCATTCCACGTCCCAGTTTTTGCGATATCGTCCGTGAAAGATTTCACTTCGGGAATAGTGTTGAGTGTGATGGCAGGCGTCTTGATAAATCCCCATTCTTCTGCGAATGCGTCAACCGTTTCTGTAGGCATGGTATGAAATTCCCTTGAAGTTTCGTTGATTCCATGGAGGTAGAGACCCGACTTCTCGGTGGAATACGAAAGCACATGCTCCTCAAAGCTGTCGTCGCAAAGCTGTGGAGTGACGGTGACGGTAGAACTTGTGCCGCATGTACTGGATTACATACCTCGGCGATGGTTGTCCAGTTCTTCTCCCACAGTTTTGATGCCAATTGTTCCTCAGTTTTACTTTTTTCCGCCAAGTGCTTCTTGAGCCACCGATGGCCGACCTCCGAATGTGTCTCTGAGACCCCTTGCATCGATCCCAGCGCATGTTTGGACGTGACGATCAGCTTTGAAGGAGAGATAGGGGCAATGAATATTATGCATCCATTCGATTTGAGGGACAGCGTGTACGTGGGTCCCGTATGTGAGGAGAGAGATGACCACTGTTGACGAATCCAAATGAGGCTACGGCGGTGGCATTTTAGCATGAAGACGACTCACATCGGTCCACGGGACCTCTCCGATGTTGAAAAACTTATCATATCCTCGAGCTACAATTTGGTACTTTGACTCTCCCTCAGGATCTTTTCCATTGGGAAGTTCACAGCTGAACAACCCTCTCGCAAGCGTTGGAAAAGGCGATGGAACGTCATAGTACTTGAACTCGTTCATCTTCCAACTTCGGATGGAGATGGAAGGATCGGACGGCGCATTATACACCGTTGAGCGTACCAGCTTGGGCGACTTTTTTGAGAGCCGGTGCAGATCATGGATTAGCTGAGAATCCTCCGGGCGGAAGTGAGTTGACATATTGGATGTGTACCTGCAAAATCCAGAAGATGATGGTAGACAGTGATTAGGGAGTCGTATCCGGCATATGTAGGAAAGGAAATGCTGTGCCGAATGATTCAGAATGTTGAATAGGAGTCACCTACGTGATGACTAGGGGTCTTGAAGTTGAGTCAAAGTTGAGTCAGATTTTGAGTCAGTACGGAGCAGTAAGTACCCTCAAAGAAGCCAGTAGCTTTAGATCCTAACACGGACAAACAATATCGCGCCGTTGTCAATAAACAATGATTGCCGGCGCCATTAATGGCACAAGACAACACATCTAATTGAGGTCACAGTGTTTGCAGCCACCGGACGAATTGAAGACAAGCAGATCATTTGGTGGTTCAAGTACTGATCTGTTGCGTGTATCTTCGTCCTCCAATTTCAGAGTCCGATCTGCCTTGGGTTCTTGCAAGTTCATGTTGCTTGTTTTGTTCTCGAACGCATGGTGTTGCCGACGTCTTCAACGGTTTGGCCCAGGTTCATTCCTCTCACGCCAAACGGAGTCATGCATATTGCTGCTCATAGCAATACGGTACGATAAGCTCTGATACTCGTTATCAAGGCCCGCCTTGGATTTTGAACGTTCAGAACGTCCATCCAAATGATATAATTATGCATAAGACGCCAGCACAGCTCGTCGGCGCCCTCTACTGTCTTCCGCCAGCCCGCACTTCCCCCGCCAAAGTACTAGGAGCGAATGCGTTCTATGATTCGATAATACAGCCATTCGTGAAGCATACTAGCGATGGACCGCATCACTACGCGACGAGCCCCTGTTTCTTCATCGTGTCTTTTCATCTCCGCTATACAAGTGTGCAGTATTCGGATGCCTAACGTTGCAGTCTGGCTGATCTCAGATCATCGACCGTCGGGATCTCTATTGTATGTTGGTCGTACAGCAGCCGCTGTGCGGCCACCGACGGAGATTTATGAGTCTCCCAGCTTGCTCTATGAATCTCCTTTGATATAACACGTTTGTCGTGCTCCATTTCGACGTAGAAGATGGAGATGTCTCAGGGTTGGCTCCCACGGATGTTTTTGGATCATGGGCTGTTACATGTTATGAGTGATCGCGACACATCAACTCTGCGGTGTAGTGTTTATCGAACGTCAGTAATAGAAGTTCACCTTGCATTCATCAACTTAAATGCGCCGCACCCTGGAGAGCGCCAGAGTTGACTCATCTGACCTTGTGTCTTTCATTGCCACATCCCGCAACTGGACTGCGGAAGAGATTAATTACTCTACTTTCGTATCTTCCGCTGAGCAGTACGTCTGTGTAAGTACGTTCAGCAGCTGTATTTTTGACGTAATACTAAATCCCCGCGCCCCCACTGGTTCCTTTATCCATATCTGGTACCATGGAAGCTTTTGACTCATCTCTCATCTCAGCAAGGCCTTGACTTCTCATGTCTAGGCTAGATCTGCCTCATGGTGTCCATAAGTGAATACGAATTGATTCTTTGATTCTCCACTTCTCCACCCGTGATCTTTAGAAGTTGCTTTGTCAACTTGGGGAGGTGCAAGTATGCTCAAATGATGTATCGGCGGATGACCTTAGGCCACCGAGATTAACCTTGTAAGACGAGTGTGCAGATGGGGGGTGCATCCCTCTCCTCAACGGTGATTTTCACAACATCCTGTTACTGAACCGGCAAACCGTCCTTCACCGGGACATCAGCCTTGATCCTTAATTCTCACGAAATCGTCGTGATCCTGCCGCAAGGCTTGATTCAGTATCTGCAAGGCGATATAACAGGAATAGTTGGATTCTGGAAGGTGAGAACGGACAATCTGGACCCAAATGTTTATCTGACTGTCTTACCAGTTAGATAGCACGACGGCACTTCATAATTTCGTTTTTGACATTGGCGCTGAGTCAGGGTACCCGGCGATAGGCTCATTGGGGAGTCGGACCATTGAAACGCCACCGCCAAGTTAGAATGAGATAACATTACAGAAGATAGCAGGTTCCTTCCCGTGATAAGCGCATTTTTAGCAGGACGGAATCTGACGTTCGATCTTCGAACGCACCATTTGGCCAGCCGAAGATATTACTCCAAGTCAGGCTCGCAGCTGCGAGTCTGTTAGCAGACATTGAAGGTCCCGATCTTGCGCATTGCCATCAAGAGCTTTGAGCCTCGGCCACCATCATTCGCGCCTTGATGTTAGTCAGTTGCGAAAGGAATGGCAGGGGGTCGATCCCGACTTCTCGTCTAGAACAGCATCTCGATGTCTGTAAAATAAATGTAGAACAGAGATCGACAACGAGATTTCACGCACATGGTCTGCGGACGCCGAAATATCCTGCATTGACATGTCGATTATGAGATCGTTATGTCTATTCCTGGCCTGTCTTCGTCTGGTTGCCAGCAGAAGTGGAGCAACTCTAAAGAGTTTAGGAAATGCCACTGTCAACTCTCCGAGATAAAACTTACCAGGGGCGATCGGATGAACTTGTTTCCAACAGATCATGCCGTTGATGAGGTGAAGTGTACAGTCTGCGTATATGCCCATCGCCCGACTGGATGAGCCCGTCATGTCGTAGTAGCATTCATATTGGCACCGACTGCGGCGATCCACAGTAAACATATGCGGAGTCTAGGGGCCCATACTCTCGTACAAGGAAGCCTGTCTCAGTATTGATTGAAAGTGCCGCCTTGCAATTTTTAATAGGTAGGTTTTTATATTATTCTGGACTCTGGACTCTGGACATACCTACATCACTCAGCGATATTATAGGCAGTTGCGTTTTAGACTGGGATAAAGTTGCCCTCTGAGATGGGCATCTTCAGCCTAAGTTCAAATCTTCGACAGAAAACGAGCAGCTCGCGTATGTACGTGCTAGCAGCTTTGCGGCGTCGGAGAAGCTATTTAGAGATGTTCATCGGGTCTAGACTCTTATCGAGGACGGACAGTATCATACTGTTGTTTTAAACTCCGCTCTACACTGAGCGATGGACCCAGCTGTCAACTGCCTTCGCTGCCATCTCGGTGGGAGATACCATCCTGCCTTACATGCAGGTGGCTTCAATTGGCAAGCTTCATTTCTTGTTCCCTCTCCCGCGCAAGAGCAGAGCGACGCCCCGGACTTGTGGTTATACGTAGGGCAGCACAATGCGGGAATCTTTCACGTTGTGCTCACTGTTGCGGACATGATCAAGACTTTTACATATGGAATTTTGATGTAAGTAGTCTGAACACAATGATACATAGGTTTGGGCTCGTGATCATTATAAGTTGTCATCCATCGAGGGTCTAAGAGTACTAGCACGGGTGTACGAAAACATACGTTATGCCTTGGTCAAATTGGTTAATGTGGTATGATATTCCTGGATAACAGACGTGATTTCAGGACACTTGTTTCGCCTCTTCAGCTTCTCCATCACTAGACCGACATTCCTGAGAATGTCCTTAAGGTCAATTGCTGGGATATCCTTCTGTCCTGTGCAACGTATAACGGCCGGGAAAGCACTGATGCATTCGGTTTCGTCATAGAGCTTCAAGTCCAATGCGGTCTGCCAGGCGGACTTGGCAAGGGACAGGAAGTCTTCGTCTGTAACTGCCTTAAACGCTGCCGCAGCCACGTCTGGACTCGAATTATAAACTCGCCCGAATATTGCAGCGAGATGGAAGGGGGCAGGCGAGTGTTCATCGAGGTTATTTAGGATGGATATGCAGTATCCGATATGTCGATCAGCGACTAGGCGTTTGCACCATTCCACGTTGGAAGCAAGAGCCATGATGAGCCGTAGGTAAGCATCATCTCGCCAATAGTTGAAGTTGACATCGGGCTCATCTCCTTCGCAACGTTCAGCAGCATGAGCAGTTGTCTCAGGACAGATGGCCGTCAGAAGAGCAGGGGACAATTCCGTGAGGAGTAAATGGCGTATCTTCTTGTCCTCTACGGCACTAATGTCTGCGAGTGTCATTCGAGACTCCGAAACAGCGCGCAAAGCCGCATAGCGAAGGCGACGAGGGCTGTATGATTTCATGGCAGAAATGAGTACCTGTAGGTAAGCGGACGCTCGATCGTGGGTCCCAAGTCCCTTCATAGCGCTCAGCGCTAATAAAGCGTCCCCTATTGCCGCGTGATCCTGAGGGCAAGACACGAGGTAATCGACCAGCCAATCGAAATCAGCTGCTGTACGAGGATCGCCGTTCCACGTGAATCGGCCACGCCAAATGATTGAGTCGTGGTCTGGATGGATGAATCCGTCCCCAGCAGCAGCAATCATCATGCGCAATGCAGTGCGTGCATCTGCCTGACATTTCTGCTTATCTTTGGCAGATAATGTTGGAAGTTGGCAGGTAAGTGTCTTGCACTGGTCAAAGCTTTGTGGAAGAATGATGCTGCGCCACTGGTGCCAAATTCTCAACTGCGGGGAAGCAGTTCGAGTATTGGAATCATCTCCAATCGGCAGAACAGTGAGACACAAATAGTTTAAAGCTCGCCCACAGGCGATTGCTCTATCTCCTGCTAAGGGCCGGAGATGGCCATCAGCGTCGAAACAGCCTACAAATGTGTCTCGAAGCCGCTGACAGCAAGACGCAATGTCTGAATTCGGTGGCCATGTAATGGTGGGTATGAGTGATGCTGCTGTTGCGATGTTATCTGGATCTGTGGATGTCGCAAGTACCCACTGTACGGCAGATTCCGTCCCAGGGTCGCTGGAAGGCTTGGGATTAAGCAGTCGCTGTACGAGTCTTGAGATAGACGCTGTGATGCCGCGGAGGAGAGAGCGAAAGCTCGTGCCAAGTGTGTGCAAGTCTCTGTCGTTGTTCTTGACGAACATGCTTCCTGCCCACATGAATGCACCAGCCATGCGAAGGATTAACGTAGCTGGCGTTTGGAAGGGACAGAATGGGGATAAAAGGGATGCAAATAGGGTGCACGAGTGAAACATGAAGCCAAACACCGTGGTCGCAATGATGATAGAAGTGATAGTCCGTTCTTGCGTCCACACGTAGGAGGACAGGGAAATGCCGAACAGCAGTAATGAGATTTCCAAAAGGACCGGGAACGTTTGCAGCACGGCATCAAAATGCCACGCCTTGAGGCCGTCGAGCTTTTGCTGTCTGCTCTTGCCCCGCTCCTCGAGGGATCCACCCCCAAATCGCTTAAGCTTGTAGAAGCGAAGCCACTGCTTGCCCAAAACGGCGCCGAAGGCGGCAAGGAGGCTGAAGGCAAGGCTAGCATAAGCCAGAGTCTGAAACCATACTTGCCCGTTGGAATATGCAGGTGGGACGGGAAGCGGATAGTTATCTGTGATAGTGGTTCCTTGGCTGTTCATTACCATGAGCGTGATGATTTGCGTCAATAAGGCATCTGTGGTAGTAGCGTCGCTAGGCCCCATGGTGGTGATGAAAGCCGTATTCACTGCGGAGAATAGGCCAGACTAGAGACTAGTCATCACTCTGTCGTTGACGCATGAGCATGGGCTTACAAAAATCAAGACGATATCCATATCGCCATCATAGTGCTCCAAAAACTCGTTGTCGTGTTGTGCTGCGACTTTTTGGTATACCGTCCAGAACCGCGATCTGTCATCATTCGCTTCTTTTTCCACGATGTTGGAATTTTGAAGAGTGTCGAGGATTTGCTGCAACAATCTAAGCAATTTTTCAGCATGCGCACTGGAGACCACCGCTTTGCTCACTGCTCAGATGATTTAACATCAGGAGAATCAGAGGGGCCGGTTGCTTCACTATCGAGGGTGAACTGGATGCGTGGTGAGGGAAAACGTGCATGCTGTGCAGCAAGTGACGGAGATGATAGACTTCGAGCCCTAAGTTCAACATCGGACGTGCAACATGTACGTGGAACTCTCCAACTTACGGGCCAAATGTGCCATCTGCTGTAAGACGACGCGTGCCATTTAGTTGTCTGTGTCCTGGTCAGCTATAGCAACATCGTGGGAGCGGGCAGACCCTACGGAAAATAAGCAGCGTTGCGAACGCGCCTGTCAGGAACAGTGTTCATCGAGCGACGGAAATTGTTGCATTCCTAGCGGTGTTCTGGTCTTTTGAAGTCGCCAAGGAGTTGCATCCCATGCAGCAGCCTCGTTGTTTACAACGAGGCTGTAGACGCGCGACAGTCCACCAGGGTCAACCACAGAGCATGAAATGCGACAATGGCGCTCCGGTGAACACGACCATTAGTATTCTCATTAATCTGAGCCTGCTAAGTTGCCACCGAGAGCGATTAGGACGATGTACGGCTGGCCTAATGGAGTCACTGCCAAACACAGAAATTGTGGTGAGTACGGAAACGGCATGGTACATGCATGGTATGCTGACGCTTTGAATTCGGACAATCGTATGACCTTGACATCAATGAACGCAGGATATCACAACCTAATTGACGCGGTAAGTTCATTGAAGTCGCAAGGTAGCCTTATGAGATCGGCGAGATTCAGTGGAGAGGGCAGTGATATGAACGAGAACCTCCTGTTCTTGCGGAGGAGGACGAGCGCCCAGACTGCTGTGATAGTTGGACGCCGCCGGCACGATAGCGCACTACCACTGAAAGCATTGTCGAGGGTGGGTCTACATGACCGCATTGCCATCGCTCAATACTGGTCAATGTGACGGCGAGCGGGGCGTCCACCACGTGGAGTTTTCAAGCACTGTAGCAAGCAGTGCCAGAGCGCTCATTGATGTCCACACTGGATCGGCCCGTTGCAGGGCCGGTAGCACTAGACCATGATGTTAACACTAGGTGGGCACGAGTGACACTCCTTCCAAAGCGGTCTATTCTACGCTAATCCTCCAATTTTGATTCTACAGAAAGTCATTCAGTGAGCGAAATATCAAAGAAATAGACATTGAAAAATCACATTCAACATCTTTGAAACTTTTCCCCATGTTTATCATACCAAATGCCGTATTGCATCGTCACAACCAAGGGACTCCAACCATGTCGCAGTATGGTACTTCACTCTTCGATATGGCCACTGCTCCATCTCTATCAACCCATCATCTAAGCGGATCACACTCCAAACACTCTCGTCGATGCGCACAACCTGTATGTTGGAGAAGCCGTGCTCAATCACGTTGATGACGGAGCGTATCGGAAAATTTATGATGCCAATAAACGTGAGAAGGGGCGGGACTCCGGGACGCAATTGCTATAATGAACATATGAATGCTGCAGGCTCTTCTCGTCAATGACGGACATCCTAACTCACGTTCATGAAAAGAAGAAGGTCTTCTGCAGGCGGTGCCATGATCTCCATGGTGAGCGCGCGAACAGTTCGCGGAATAAGCCACCCTGCTAGCGACGGAGAAAGATCTCTGGGATAAGTGATACAAAGACTGCGGAGGTTCGATAGAGAGGGCAGTACACCCCAAGCAGACGCATCAAAACCAATACGACGATGGTCTGTGCTAGGCATGATAAGGTGAAATGAGTGAAGATGTTTGCGGTCTCTCAAGAATTCAGAGATCGCAGGCACGAGGTCCCGGTCCGTGACATGTCGATGCAGACTGACAATCTTGAGAGCAAAGTGCCTCAGGAACGGAAGCGAGGACCTATACAGGCGGAACGTCGCTGATGGAGTACACTCCAAAATACCCGACAACGTCAGTGACTCCAGCTGGTGGCCGGTAGACAAGATCTCTGAGAAGACCTGACTGTCTGCGGAAAAACAGCCTTCGAACTCGATGGTCGTCAAGTGGCGGACGGAGATTACATCTGCCGGGAATTTCCAGTTTGCGTTCTTGAGGACCAGGGAGCGCAGATTGTCGTGGCTCTGGGCTATGAAGTTATGGGTAGATGCACTATCCCCTCCCTCGGCGGTTATGGAGAAATGTGTGATGTGCTTGAATGGTGGGATGTCAATGTCCCCTGAACGATTAACGAGACTATGTAGAGCGAGAACATTCAGGCCGTTTTTGGCAGAAAAGGAAATGTGAAACGACGCACTTAATGGACAGGCTGTGCAGACGGTGATTTGAGGCACACATCGTTTCGAGCATACGGCTGATTAATTCCCTGCTTCCTGAACAATGCGCACTGCGAAGGTTGCTGAGCTTAGGTAAAGAGTTAATTAACATTCCTGGGAAGGATTGAGACAGAGTAGCGTTGAAAAATGACCACAAACCAGTCTGGAATGTCAAAGTGTGTGACGCGCCGGAAACAACGGCATACACGCATAAGCTTCTGACCTGCGAGGCAAAGACAGGATCCACAAGGATGCGGGTAAGAATATCCGCACTTCGCTGGTAATGCCAGGCATCGAGCTCCCGCTCGTCTTGGTCGTCATGGACGCTCCTGTATCTATTCTCAACTCTAGAGTGATCCGGCGACGCTGTGAAATGTAGGTCGATCTCGCGGAAAATAAGCTGACTTGCGATGCGAGATAGTGCATGGGGAACCAATAAAAGAGATTTCAGATCGCGCTTGGGAAGACAGAGAGCAATTTCTCTCCAAACTTCAGCGGAAAAACGAGGGGGACCATCAGGTTCTCTAACAAGCTTACGAGTGTTTGTTAAATGGCCATCGCATACATTGTAGGGTTGTTCAAACTCACCATTTCTTGTCGTAAATGTTCAGATTGTATTATGGCTTTAACGTCTCGATTTTCGGGATCTGAACATAGCACGGACAGTAAATCTGAAAGATAGTGATGTCAGCGCCTTGTACAAGACCTAACGGCATGCATGAACCTTGTTGTGCAGAAGTTCGGTACCCAGCCGCTAAACGGGTTTTGGCACGTAACAAAAGAGCTTTTGCGACATCTGCTGGTGGAACGCCTGAGACCTGGAGAAACGACTGAACAGCATTCTCCGTGACAATTCGGGACCTTTGTGATGCACAGATATCTAAATTGTACAAGCAGAGCAATTGGAGGACACGTACCCTTCAGACGGCAAATGCTGCAAGGCGTGGAGCAGAACATCAGCCTTTTGAGTGTCGGATAGACACCCCGTCACATCACGAATGCTGGCATCAAGAATGCGAGGGTTGAAAATATTCATCCTGGGGATATGAAGAGATTCCGTGCAACTATCGCGTCCGCTAATATGAGGTGAAAATGTGGGGGTTTGAGTGCGGCCCAAACGTTAACTGGCCTTGTGTGGTAACTATGTAAATTATACGCTCATTTTCCTGATTCCAGAACCATGATCGCACGATAGTCTTGGCTAGGCTCGGCCGACTGACAGTCTCGACCAGACGTTTTGGGAAGCCGCACATGCCACAAACACTTTCCCAGCTGTACATGGATGTCCCAGAGCCGGACTGATCCAGACTTGAAATTCTTGAAACCGCACCTCCGAAGGGACATCCTTAGGTCTTACTTAGTAGTTGGTTTTAAGAAGGCCTCAGGATTAATGCGTTGCGAGTGCTTGGTATGTGGAAGTTTGAAGGTACGAAGCTGTGGCTGTGCTGCTGTTCACTCAGTACAATGAACATGACCTCTAGAAGCGAGTAGTACCTGTGGGCCGGGGCCCTTCGGAAGTTCGGAAGTTCGGGGGCCCCATATATATGTGCACATGTATAGTAAGTACTCACTACTACCGTGAATATTCCTGCTTTGCTGATATAATCATTTTTCTATCACTGTCGAGGGACGTACAACGGTGTAGCTTTAGCACTATGGAAAATATGATCTCGCTGGTCCTCACAGACGTCAACTGAACATTCCCAATGGATGTCTGCTACCGACATCCATCGAGTTCGAAGTCAATTTTTCTCACCGAGAGGCAGGTCTTCTTAGAGAACGTGTCCACCGGCCAGCTGGACTCACACTGTCCGACATAATGGATTGTACTCTATTACCAAAGGAAGTCACGACAAGAACTCTATGCAAGGCAAGAAAAGCTGGATAGTGAAATGGTAAACAGAAGGTACTCGACCTTAAGCTACTTGAATTCGCACCACTGGTGCTTGGGTGGTACATCGAGCTGTTGATGAACAGGTCTTGCCGCCATCCTGGCTGAGGGTGACTGATAGTCTTGATGCACACACCATGAAAAGTTACATATTTGCATGATTATACAACTATTTGGTACATCGCCACACCCTCGAACCACCGCGGCATAACCTCAATAAACCTGCATTCACCATGAGACACCTCAACTCAACTCCGGATATCATTGCCGTGATGCTGCATTTTCTAGCATCAAGAACTTGCTGAAGACGAATGGATCAGTGGAACTGCCACAATCATAAGAGTTGAAACATACGCAGACAGTGCTGTAAAGTAAGTTCAAGAATTGTGTCGATTAACACCTCCCTCTGAGATCCTTCAACAACTACATTTGCCGTCCAAGTAGACGAGCTTCCGTGATAGATATTAACAGCGATGCACACAGCTTCCCTGACAGCAGCCGCATGCGGAGATTTCATGTACTGCTCAACAGCAACACTGACAGAGGCTTCACACCCCTTCCGGTCCTGAAGAGAGCGTCGCCGGTCCCAGAGGTTGAAAGAGCGTTCGAGAATAATGACAGTAGCTGCCAGTGAATCAATAATCAGCAAGCTCATTTTGATGTCGCCCAATAATTCACCAGCACTGAGCTGAACGATTTGCTCCAATTTTGACGAGCCAGAGGCCTAGCACACTCTCAACATCAAAATCGTGTGGAAAGTGAGACCTATGGAGCATACCAGAGAGGGTAGACTGGACTGTATCTGCTTGTATACGGGGTGGTCATGCTGGTGAAATAATGATGACACATCTACTATTGAGCTCATGATTAACAAACTCACGTCCTGTGAATGGATCGAGAATGGCTTGGGTCAGCAAGGCTCGAGGTCGACGGAGGATCGGGACACTCACGAGCTGCGAACGGATGGGGAATGGCTTGGGTCAGCAATGCTCGACGTCGACGGAGGATCGGCACACTCACATCCTGCGAACGGATGGGGAATGGCTTGGGTCAGCAAGGCTCGAGGTCGACGGAGGATCGGGACACTCACGAGCTGCGAACGGATGGGGAATGGCTCGGGTCAGCAAGGCTCGAGGTCGACGGAGGATCGGGACACTCACGAGCTGCGAACGGATGGGGAATGGCTCGGGTCAGCAAGGCTCGAGGTCGACGGAGGATCGGCACACTCACAGACTGCGAACGGATGGGGAATGGCTCGGGTCAGCAAGGCTCAAGGTCGACGGAGGATCGGCACACTCACACCCTGCGAACGGATGGGGGATGGCTCGGGTCAGCAAGGCTCGAGGTCGACGGAGGATCGGCACACTCACGAGCTGCGAACGGATGGGGAATGGCTTGGGTCAGCAAGGCTCGAAGTCGACGGAGGATCGACACACTCACGATCTGCGAATGGATGGGGAATGCCCTTGGTCAGCAAGGCGCGGGGTACAAGGTCTATGGACACACTCACGCCCTGTCAACAGAGTAAGCAAGGCTCAAAGTCGACGGAAATGAACAAACTTACAAGCTACCCAGGACCAATTTCATCGGTGAGCAATGATCGATGCCGACAGAGGATTAAAGCACTCACATTCTGTGAAAGAGTCAGCAATTTCATCAGAGAGCAAGACTTAGGCTGAAGGTCGAAGGAAGATGAACACACTTACGCCCTGTCAAGAGATTCGCAATTTCTTTGGTCAGCAATGCTCCAGGTCGGACGTAGCATCAATACACTTACTTGCTTTCAACAGATCAGCAATTTCATTAGTGAGTAAAGCTCCAGCTCGACCGGGGATGAACACACTCACAACCTGTCAACAGATCAGCAAATTCTCTACTCAGCAAGGCACGAACTCAAAGGACGATCGACACACTCATTCGCTGTCAACAGATTGGCAGTCTCATCAGTGAGCAATGCCTGACATCAACGGAGGATGAACACACTCACATTCTGATAATGGATCAACAATGTCCTGGGTCAGAAAGGCTCAAGCTTGACAGAGGATTAACAACACGCACTCGCTGTCAGCACATCAGCAATTTTGTTCATGAGTAAGGCTCGACGTCTGCGAGTGATGAACACTCACAAGCTGTCAATGGATTGGTAAATTCTTCGGTCAGCAAGGCTCGATAGACAATTGATACACTCACATTCTATCAACAGTTCGGTAGGTTCATCGGTGAGTAAGGCTCAATGGATATTAAACACGCTCACGTTGTCTTCTTAGATAGCAGATCTATGGAAAAACCCTACAAAAAGAATCAATCCAATAAACCAAATACTATCTCCACGGTCAGCGATTCAGACAAATACCAATGACTGATAACGTGGTTGTTCGTGGGGTGGTAGGCAATCGGTTACCGAAGTTGCTAAAGATGATAGCGGGAAAGATCGGTCAGCTGAGAACACAGACAAACAAGAAACAACAACAATAACTCTCTGAAATACTACTAAGAACTACTATGTAACGCCTAAGACAACTGGTCTTGCGTCTGCTAAAAAACTACGAAAAATATTCTGTGCGAAGCTAACAACACTATACCCTCGAAGCGCCACTCAGGCTGGTCAGTGGATAGGACTGCTCAGTGTCCAGAGGACTTTCTAATACTATGACTCCTGCTGCAAAGAACTCTCTGCGAGTATTAAACAGTTTCGACAGGAACGGGCTAATTTGGCTTTCAGTACCAAACCCCTATCACTAGCTAAAGTCTTTTGACAAATGATACCCTAATACACTACCACACGCAGGTGTGTCCGGTCAAGTATATGTCTTAGCAAGCTACAGATCCCCCCACTAAGCTACTCTGAGTCTTAGATGGCAGAAAGAGATCAACACAAGAAATTTCACGATAGGTTCAACGAAAACGCGAAAAATAATAAAGGAATAAAAGAATGAATTTCAAGGCCACCTCTGACGATGACGATGAAGGGAATGGTGTCACTCAAGCTCACTGTCTCACACAGCTATCTCAAACTTTCTCACAGTTCTCACTGTTGTCTAGCTTAAGTTACGCTTCACACCTTACACTCAAACTTCGAACTAAATCTTCTGGGTAAAACTTATTATTTTTTTTCGAGGCAAAACTTGAGTCCTTATATACACAAAATTAGTGGCTGTGCTATGGCTAATTCTAGGAGTCATTTCGAGTCATTATTAGTCATAAGAGTCAATATGAGTCATTATTAGCGGCTATGCGCTGAAATATAGGTAAATGAGTCAACTCGAGTCATACTGAGTCAGAACGAGTCAAAACGAGTCAAAACGAGTCAAAGTGAGTCATACCCAGTCATAGTGAGTTATAACATTTCTGACTCTTAGTGACTAGGCTCGAAAGAGCTTACATAAGCTAGATATATTCATGATTTGTTGAACCAATTAAAAAAAATACGACTCGTGGAAAAAAAAGTGTATTTTGAGTATTATGCTAGATTTAGCAGGGTAACTTAAGTCGAAATATTTTTGTAATATTCCTAACTTAGCAGGGGTATTATAGGTAAAAAAGTTAAGTCATTTTGTCGAAAATTGGGACGGGAATTAAATAATTAAAAATATTACTTCTAAGAAATCGATCGATTTTTGAAGAAGTAAGGTACAGTAATCGTTGAATAAAACTCATAGTGTATCACTGGTAAGGTAAGTAACTATTAGGAAGGTGTTTATCAGTCATGCACCGAACTAGTTTGGTGCAGGTCAACGTTCTGTCAAAAGGTTGGCAGGTTCATCGGTCAGTAAGGCTTGCCGTCGAAGGAGAATAAACACACTCACATACTAACAACGGATCAGCAATGTCTGCGGTCAGGACGGCTTGAGCTCGATACACCATTTACAAACTCACAGTCTATCAATAGATTGGCAACTCGCTCGGTCAGGAAGGCTGGAGCTCGGTAGAGGACGAACACACTCACACTCTGACAACAGATTGGGGCAGTGTCGTTGGTGAGCAGGACTCGAGCTGAACGGAAGATCAACACACTCACTTCCTGTCAACAGATGTGCAATCTCATTCGTGAGTAACGTTCGATGTCGATGGAGTATGAACATGCACACGCTGTCAACGGATCAGCAATTTCGTCGGTCAGCAAGGCTTAAGCTCGACGGAAGGTCAATGCGCTCACTTCCTGTCAATGAATGGGCGATGCCTTCGGGTCAGCAAAGGCTCCAGCTTGACGGAGGATCAACACACTAACTCGCTATCAGCGGATTGGCAATATCTTCCGTCAGCAGAGCTAGAGCTCGAGAGACGATCAAGATACTCACATTCTGTCAACGGGGATCAGCAATTTTGTCGGTCGACAGGGTTGGAGCTCGATGATGTATGAACACACTCACCAACTGTCAATGGGGATCAGCAATTTCGTTGGTCAGCAAGGCTCGAACTCGAATGAGGATTAACATACTCCCTGTCAATACATCAGTGTTCTCTTCGATCAACATGCCAGAGAGGATCAACAGACGTACTGCCTGCAAGTAACCGCCCCACCTGAATGAGTGCAATTTTCGAACATTCCAATAATCTCACCCAAATATGTGGAAACCAGGCACCCAGCTTGCATATTACCTCTGCATGACCCTCAAATGTGGGAGATGAGATTGTCTGAGCAGAGTCGACAAGTTCTGCTAGTGTTCTGGACAATTTCGGTTGTTAATACTCATCACGTATAAATGAGAAGCTAGGTAGCTGCCCTTTGACTGCATATTTCATGCAGAGCTTCAAGTTGGTCTGCTGAGTTGAGATGAACAACTGCTGAAGCGCTTTATCATCCAGAGTTTCCGCCGTGCGTCCTATGAGTGGCCCGCAGTGTGCGCCATCTTGATCCATGTCTAACGTCGGGTGTAAATCCACAATCAGCATGTATCACGATTCAACGATCAACCGGCTTACTAGGGAGGCATACGTGACATTTTGGAGGCCGTCCGATGTCGTCGGGGTTGTAGAGGAACTTCAGTTGCGGCCCGTTTGTAAATGACTCCTCAGTACGTTTCGGGGCTAGTTCTCGAGCATCTTCCCTAGATATTCCGTTCCTTTTCAGCTGCGCGAATTCGACGTCATACAATGCATCAAATTTGGTAAATACCACTATGACTGGAACTGAGGATTGCGAATCAGACAATCATCAACGATGGTCAAATACAACAGCTTACTACTCCCAGTATCACAGTGAGAGAAAAATTTGACTTTCCCTTCGGTGAAAGACCCACTTGCCTCGTCCATGGGGATGCAATACCTATGTCAAAGTGAGCCAGCGCATGTTGCTAACATGATCCAATTACCATATCACATGGAGTCGATCCTTTACGGTGGTTCTCTTAGAACGGTCTGCGATAAATGCCTTCACCTTTTCGAATTCAGAGTCTCCTCCTGCTTCAAGCCCACGTGAATCGTGAAAGACGAATCCTGGGTTGCTTTGAAACACCATTTCATTCTCGATATCGTGCTCTCCACGCTGAGAACATGTCAGGTCATGGTGTCAATTGATAAGAGCACACGCTACCTCTCTGGACGCCTTCAAAATAGAGGATTCGATCTGATCTCGATGGGACAAACATCACTACCAACTTCCTACCAGTATCATGATGCGTACCTTTTCCCCAGCGCTGTTATATATCACTGGGTTCTTCTTTGTGTTGCAAACCCTCTGGAGGATGGTGGTCTTTCCCGCATTCGCTCTTCCTATAATGAGGATTCGGAAGCGAGCGAATTTCTCTTGCAACTCTGGACGTGCAACGGAGGAAGGTGGGGGAGTGTAACTGGCACCGCCTCTTCCTGTAATGAGGGTTCGGAAGCGATCAAATTTCTGTCTTAAGTTTGAAGGATCCATGGAAGAGGGTGAAGGTGATGGGTGGGGAGTCAGCAGCTTATAACCACTGCAATGCGTGAACTCTGTGAGCGCCGGAGCACAGATTCAGTGGGCAATGGGCATATGGCCGTGTGTACCATGAGGTGTACACGAGGACTCAGGATAGTACTTCACATCGAAGAATCAAGATTCGGAAGTCAAGAAGGCTTGAGTTTCGGATCTATCATGTGAATTCGAAGGAGCTAATAGAAGGAAGACAGTCGTTCCTAGATCTGTTATGATTTTGAACGTTGCGCGTCATGACTCATGATGATACCTTCAGCATGCATGGTGCACAACTCCACACCAACGTTGCAACCCTCATCGACTAGCTCATCAATCATTACCTGTTTGGGGCTGCATGAATACCTCTGGGTACACCAATGAGGCATTCACAAGGATACCTCATGCTTCTGCGCAGCTGACGCATGGCCTGCGCTCAACCTCTGGGTACATCTACCACGCTCAGTCTGCTTGAAGGAGAGGCTTCCCTTGTTTTCCTTAGCTCAAATCAGCATGGCCAATTCTATCTACACCTCAACCGTTCCCGGTCTTCTCCACATCTCTGGTACTACTCAACTCTCGTGGCAGCTCAATGGTCAATCCCACTGAATATATTCGAACAGGCATCTCCGTTGATTTCGGCAAGTCAGGAAAGCTTGCAGAATCTGCTGAAGTACAGATCGGCAAGTCGCATAGGCCGATTGAACACGAAACAGGAACGACTATGCGACAATTATTTTCTCCACCCATGTAAGCACTTGACCCAGAGCAATATGCCCGTCTGAATTGTTATTGAATTGTTATCGTAGGGAGCTTTCTCTTCAAGTTATGGATTCATTTTCCTTACATCTACAGCACAAGACACTGCTTGGAATGAGGACCAAGCATCAAGACATCAATTTCGATACCGAAGACATGCTCCGCATATTTCGTGCAAGAGGAGAACAAGAGACCCAAGGTCAAGTAGTAATCATTGCATGATCACGTTGGTCACTCACGGACTTGTCCCCACATGCACAGAATACATCAAATTTCACAAGAAATTCAAGATCGTCGTCGAGCTGTCTGGGGATACAACAACCGAGGTATGAGTCCATGTCTTGTATCTGAAACCGTCTAAGTCATAAATTAGCAGGCTGCGCAGCCTGTCTCTTCTTCCGATGACAACATGGAGCTTCAGCCCACCACTGATGAAATCATTCAGATTTGCCCTTGGTGTCACAAATTCCGCATACAAATCACTTTTCTTTCCTTAATCATATTCTCAGCTGATCATGTGACCCCTGTCACCCTTCACCTCTTCACCCTCTCACTATATCACACCTTCACATCTTCACCTTTATCACAGTCTAGACCAACTCTTCACTTCATCTCCACCTATGACATCACCGCTTATCTATCATCAGTCATCCTATACGTCATCCGCAGTATCGTACGATTCTTTCTCATTGGTTGATTTGTTTCAGACTCAGTTATCTCCCCTTCAATGTTATGTATATAGTCTTCGTAGTAGTCAAGTAGTACTCCTTAGACTTAACCTCTTCGTTCCTACACTGTGTAGAACCTAGACGTTCCCTCTCAATCCTATCTTGTTACCCATTCTCTCTACGACTGAGTCCCTAGTGGTTTTGGTTACGCCTTTGCTCTTAGAGTGAACACTAGTCATAACACTCAGTGAGTCAGGATCACTATGAAGTGCCATTCGTTAGGTGTCACGAATGCCTCCTACTGCATCTAAAATTCGATTATCAAACCCTAAGTCACCTATCCAATAAGATTAGATTAGATAAGATCCCTGATAAGATAAGATGGATAACCGATTAAACGATCACTATCTTCAATTCACATCTATACTACATTGACAGTCATCCATCCATATCCGTAACCCTAGACACCCGACACTCATCACATCCTAAGAAGTCCTACGATTAGGCAACGGGCTACATCATACGCATCTGCACGCCTCTATGATCGAACCACAACCGAGAGTCCCTTATGAGTCGTCTCTCATGTCATCATCCTTTACGTCGCACACCTTCACCGATCACACATGACACGTTAAAAGAGTTACCTCTGTCATTCACCGAACCTCTTACATTGGAACCTGTTGCACAGTCACAGCTGAACCCTTGTCACAGAAGCGCCACTCATAGAGAAGCATGCTCATTACCGAAGACCCTGGAGAACCCTTAGATCCAATCGTACTTGATGCATCTCCAGACCCTATCCTTTATCGAGATCCTTAATCACCGCTTGAGACTTCTTGTCACAGAACTCTCTCACGTCCTCCTATCCGCTCACCCTGAATAGAAGCAGTACCCTGAGACCCTGCTTAATCACCGAGACCCCTAACCCATATGGACCCTTTCTTGTAGTTGATTGGTTGGTAAGAAGCCCTATACCCTAGGTGCAATGTTATGACCGTATATAGATATATCACCACCTTTCATACTCAGATATCTCCGACCCAAGTATAGTATATAGTCTAGGTGGTAGTCAGTAGAACTCCTTAGACTTAACCTCCTTGTTCTTACGTCATCGTAGACCTGGACGTTCCCTCTCAATATCATCCCCATTGTTTTATCATCTCTCAGACGAGTCCTGTGGTGTGGTCTGATCTCCAGACACCTACTAGTTAGGTTAAGGGACATTGGTCATAACATTAGGTTGATACGAGAGACGTATCAAGGTTCCGGATCCTGGTTATAGAAAAAGTACGAGGTTTTCATGAATCTCAGGCCAGTATTGACAGTGCTTCCAATAGACTGGCGTCGGAAAGTCTTCACTAATAAACCACGCATTCGGAGTGCAAAATGCGGTGGGCTCCCCACGGCACCATAATACGGAGAGTCACTCATACTATCTCCCTAGATCGCTTCACATGATAAGCCAGGTGAGGCTGAAATCGATACCGAGTTCATCTCACAACAAAACGACAGATTTGTTCTCCACAATAGCAAAGGCTTTGAACCAGGGGGTGGAGGTAATGTCAAAATAGCCCAAGATTTCCTTGAACGTCGGAGAAACATGCCTGATTTAAAAGATCAGCTGCATGCTGTTTGGTAAGGCCTCCGTCTTCACGAGTCTGTATGGCAAGCTTACAACATACGCGCAAGGGTTTGTTTTGAAATTCCCCATGCAGGCGGGCGCTTGCTAGAAACCGGGATGGAAGAATTCCTGATATTGAAACGTGATGGGAAGCTGGGAAACAGTACGTTGATAAATTACTATCGCCCGGTGCAGGTGGCAGCTCAACTTTTGGTCAAAGTTCCCGTTATTGTCATCCTCACTAAATACGACATGCTCGTCGACCGCGTGGATCGCACTCTCAATGTGCCCTCTCTCAGGCAGTCGGGCGAGGATGCTATCAAGAAACTCATCAAGAAGAAAGTAGAAAGCGAGCTACGAGATGTCTGCATTCGACCCCTACAGAAATTCGCAGGGCGTGGTATACCCCACGCTGTGATCTCCAGTGGGTACCAATACTTTCACCGCTTCATATTTGCCCCTAAAATACATGAGCACAGCCAACCAAGATCATAGGGAAACAGTGACCAATCTGATTAGGATGACGGAAGATCACATCCGTCAGCATCTTGCGCCCGAGGCGTCGATGATGACCTCCATCGCTCAGCGAGTGGATCCCCGACTCAAAATCAATGCATCAATCGAGTGAGCTGTGCTTGCTTCGTTCCTATCTCGTGATTTACGCGTTGTTAGGGTCGGCAAGAGAAGCCAGTATCAATCCGTGTTGCTGATTACTGAGCAAAAGCTGAGTCTTAAGTCTTACAGGATATTGAAAGGCGCTTGTATCTAGCACGTCATTCAAGAACCGTACGACATGGGACTGTCTGCGTGTGCTGCATACTGACATTGTCGCTGTGTGGAACTTCCATGACCCCGATCATGTAATGGCTATCTTCTTTGTCGTCGTCGCATTCACCCTGACATGATTTACGCACAGCACTTGGACAGCCCCGAGTTCAAGACCTTGATGGTAAATATGGTCGATAAGCTAGACGTCGGACCTACAGCTGACCCCAAGAAGAATATGTAGGCCGATCTTCTACGTAATGAACAAACTTTCATCTCATTAAGTGTTCATAGGGCCGTCGGACTCTCGATGGTGGGTACTATTGCGGGCATCATGGCCGCCCTGGCAGGACCTGCCGCTCCCATCGTGGTGCCAATCGCAGTAGGTGTCGTACTCGCCGTATGGGTTCGCGACGTGTATCAGGTGTCGTACGTATAGCAACTTATCCTTCAGGACTGACAGAATATTGACGCTTTCTCCTCAGCCGCGCCGTGCTCCAGCGCTTCATGTCATATATTGTCGACCTAACCCTTGTGATGCAGACACTGTATCTTATCGCGGGAAGCCAGCCCCTCTCTCGTAGGGCCATCAAGCTGGCGGTAAAGGCCTACCACGACTCACCAATCAGCGGACGAGTTCATACTGGGATTCAGCAGTACGATAGTGAATTGACATTCCTGGATCGCAGGGATCGTGATACACTGGACAAAATCATTGAGCTGATACAATTGTATAGCATTGATGACGAGACGATTTTCGAGCTTCAGGAAAAGATTCCGGCTGTGGGTTCAGCAGATGAACCATGGGAGGAAGCGGCGGCGAGCTCTTGATTCCTTCTTTTGTGTATGGTTTGCAGCGTTCGAACTTCGCAGGTGTTGTTTGAGTATGACATTGCAGTGATATTACGACTTGTAGTAATTGGACTCCATACTGTAGTGCATTACGATACTTAGACTGTCTTGTATCGCCATCCCAAAGTACCCTCGCGATGTTGAAAGGTACAGACAACGTATGATAGGCTTCAGAGTCATCCATGGGGCTCGCTGCTGTATGCCGCCCAAGGACCCGAGGAACGGCAGTCCATAACGAAAGTACGCGAATCCGAGCTATTCATTTTCCTTTAGTTCGTCTGACCAGGCCTAGTCATCATGAGAACCACCACCCGTCATCCATTACTCTACTTTCCAGAGAGAGCACGTGGAAATCGTGTTGATGAGAGCAGCTATGTAGTAATCAAATGATAAACAGGCTCATTTCGACCAGGCTTCGAGATTTACCACAGCCAAGCGAACGATTTTCTCCGATGGTGATGCGCCAGATGCATAACAGAATTTAATTGATATGAAAATTGTGGAACGTCTGTGATAAAGGGGACACACCAGAGGGTGCAACCCAGAGCCCATGTCCTTATGTCCAGAGTCGGACTGTATTGCTCGAGCTCGACAGAGGGTCAGGAGACTCACGGGACAGTTCGGCAATTTCTTCGTTCGGCAGTGTTCAAGTACGACGCAAGGTCGACACGCTCATGGCCTGATAACAGATCAGTGACGTCTTTGGTCAACAATGCTCGACCTCTGTGGAGGATCGATGTACTCACTCGTTGTCAACAAGTTGGCAATTTCTTCGTTCGACAGCACTACCAGCAATTTGTTCAATCAGCATGGCCCGATCCCGACGAGGGAGAAAATTATTCACTCGCTGTCAAGGGATTGGCAACGTCTTCAGTCAGCAAGACTCGATCTCGACAGGGGATCAATACTCATTCCTGTCAAGGGATCAGTAATTGATTCGCTCAGCAAGGCTCGAGCTCACCAGAGAGAGAAAAACATGCTCACAAGTTTGAAGCTATTGATGCATCCCCAAACTCTTTAGTTAGTAAGGCTCAACGACCGAAGAGAAGAAAAAAAACACTCACTCACTGTCAAGGGACCGGCAACATCTTCAGTCACCAAGGTTCGAACTTGGCGAAAGATCAACAGCCGTGGATCGCATGGTGCTATCAACTGAACCGCGATTTGGACCTCAAGGTCACTGGCGTCAGTACCACTTGACACGCTTGGATATGATGCCTTTGCACGCTTGTTGCACGTGTTTGGTATGTGGTGCGTGAGTTGAGTATCGAGTCGATTCAGCTAATCTTATAGCTAGACTCGGCCGACTGGCAGTCTCGACCAGACGTTTTGGGAAGCCGCACATGCCACAAACACTTTCCCAGCTGTACATGAATGTCACAGAGCCGGACCGATCCAGACTTGAAATTCTTGAAACCGCACCTCCGAAGGGACGCTCTTAGGTCTTACTTAGTAGTTGGTTTTAGGTGGCGATGTGATTAATGTGTTGCGAGTGCTTGGTATGTAGAAGTTTGAAGGTACGAGGCTGTGGCTGTGCTGCTGTTCAGTCAGTACAATGAACATGACCTCTGAGAAGCGAGTAGTACGCGATACCTGTCGTCCGGGGCCCTTCGGAAGTTCGGAAGTACGGGGGCCCATGCACATGTATAGTAAGTACTCACTACTACGCGATGCTGAAAAAATGTTGATTGCTGCCAGGCGGATGCTCCAACATCTTGTGCATACTTATATGGCTTCGTGTCAATGTTCAACGTTCATCTATCACTCCAGTGATGTGCCAACATGTTCAAGTGGAGTGCCAGCCAGACTCTGCACAGATTCTAGTAAGGACGCGTGCTTTAAACTTTCAGACTGGATCCATTGCATGGCGAACCTTGACACGCCCGCGTCACGGTGAAGATGAAGGAAACATTATCTAACTCAAAGACTCGACCTTCCAGATTCGCATAAGGATCTACTTACGGTGGCCCGGGGAAGCATTCATATGTGCGTAGTGTTCTTACATGCAATCGTCTGGATTTATATATGCCAGACGACACTTCGAATGTGAATGCTTTTGTCAGGACGACAATCAAGTGGTGCGATGTCCTCGGCTTTTTGGATCTACTATATACCCCAATCGGGTGCATATCGGCAGATCCTCGTAGCCCTTATCACAATTGCCATATTGGCAATGGCATGACTTCGACTGAAAGTATCGTAGAAGGCGAGTGGTCGTGTGGTGCGCACACACATTCATTAGTGCCCGGAGTGAGTATAAAAGCATCAGTTCTTCACATTTATTCAGAGCCCAAAACTCTCCAGCACTCCACGATGTCAAACCATCAAGCGCTCGTTGAAGCGCTTTTGATGAAATCAATACTTGGCCAAGAACTCGTTGATACACAGTTCCACCTATTTTCAGGTCGCTCAGTAAATCCACGTAAAGTCACCCGACTCCAAGCCTTGTCGGCCAACGACGTTGTTCTGGCAGCGCGCTCCGATTTTTTCGCTGAATGTAAGCTATCCCTCGCACATGGAACTGGTGAACTCGCTCATCAGAGTTGACAGTATCGTCCAGAACAGGATCAACCGACGCCACATTCGTCGACTTCGATGGTGACTCGGCATTCGAGGACGGCATGGCACTTGATGACTATGGATACGCATCTGACAGCGATCTTGGAGATGAAGAGGAGGAAGAGGAAAAAGCTGGCCAAACACCGGTCAGCGATGAGACTGCCGTCCTCGAGGGTAAGTGGTTCAGAAAAAGATTAGAAACATAAACCCTGATGTCTCTTGCAAGGAGATATGAGCGAATCCGATGATGATGATGATGACGATGACGATTTACTTGTTGTGGCGGATGCTAGGTCTGAAATCGACTCGACCGCCGGTGATCCCATCCCAACCAGCCTACCACAAGCAGCGACGCCTATCACCTCAGCCCCAATTCAGCACAAGCGATCAGTTGTCAACTGCCGAGACGTACTGGTGCGAGACACGGCCTTCAGGACGTAAGTAACATGTCATCACAATCGTGGCGGGCCTTTGATCCTGTATATGCAGATGGAAAGCACTCTTGCTGTATCTGTATACCGACAAGATTGTCTTTTCGCCAATCAAGTCTCAGGGACAGCCCAGAGCTAATGTTGATGCCCCCAACCCTAGCACATTATGGCCCTGCTCACCGAAGTCTATGTATCGTTTAGCGTGCAAGGTTCGAGTAAACTTGCCTGGTGCTCTCCGCATACCCTAACGCACATGATTATCAGGTTCGACTTGACAGTGTTCGCGACCAAGCTTTCTACGCGATACGCAGTAGTTTGGATGCAGGAAATATTCTACAAGAGCTTTCCTCTTCATTTACATCCAAGTTAGTCATTTCCCTGATCAGGCCATGGCAGCGTTAATCAGTGTTGCGGTATCAGATATCCCGCAATCCTGCAAATGCAAGTAGAAGTCCTACTCCAGCACATCGCATCCGTCCCTGTTATCAAGAATATCCCTTCGCTGATCAGGAGGATCGCTGACTCGCAATTACCACATGGAGCAGACATTATCATTGATTTATACCAGAAAATTCTGCTGCAGTACCATCCTCTGGCGCTCGCACTCGCAAATGCGCCTCCGCCTCCGCAATCAGATGGAGAACTTGAACCTCGCGACATGCCTAGCAGTTCCCCGCCACATCCGCCAGTGCTTGAGCCATGTACTACTGGTACCTTTGAAGCAACCGCTTCGAAAGATGAGGAGAAGAAGAAGGGAACCACTTCAAACAGTAAGAAGAAGAAAAAGTAAAAGTAAGGAGCTCGATCTTGGCGTCTTTTGGTAACGTGGTTACTTACAGCTGTTTGCAGCACCGAAGACGCGAGCCCATCTTGAGAAATTTCAGCCATAAATGATAGTGTACAATATATCTCGTATCGCTCAATTCTTGTCCGATTTTGTTGATTCTTGAAGATTCGGAATCGGCGTGAAAACTGCAGGGGATGGAACCCTTTGATGAAAAACACCTGTAATTGCGTCAAGGAGCGATCCACATGTTTAACTCTCGTCTTCTACATCTACCCGGAGTCCCGGACTATGTCAATTCGGTCATGATACGGAATATGATGGGCCACACTTGAAATGAATGAACCGAAACAATGACATGGAGCGAATTGATCCATCGAGCTCAGTCCTACTGCTTGGTCATCGAGAGGGTAACATACTGTAATGTAACCCCCACTCTATACGCATCCCCCTCAATCTCGCACATCTATCTTAACCCCTTGCCAGATTGACGATTCAAAAGGCTACCGGACATACTGCGGGATTTCAGTCATTTGATTATACCTGGGGGTCGGAGGAGGCGCTCTGAGGGATTTTGGCGATTAAATCATTGTTTGATGAGTTGATCTGGTTCGAGTGAAACGTGGTGGAGGTTTTCGTCGTTTGTGCATTGGGCTTTGGAGTTGCGGGGTAAGAGACCCACCCCAGTAGCTGGACTTCGGGAAGAGTGGAAGTGCATGGCCAATGTTCATATCACTGACAACGGGGTGGGGTGCGCCGCCTTGGCTGGCATTATCATGATCAAATCAACCGTGAGCTAGCAAGACGATGCCATGCTGGAAAAAAGCTTACATGAAGTGGTGTTCCAGTCAGAATCATCCAACCAGCACTTGGGTATTTCTTGATCTCCTGCGTGAGCTTGGGGTCGAGGTTTTTCAGCTTATGTTCCTCATCTACGACAATATAACTCAATCGTATGCAGTAATATTTACCCGGTCTTTGAGAATCATTTCATAGGTAGTGACAACGACTAGGAAAGAAGCACGAGTCTGGAGGGAGGGTATCGCTTGTGGTGGGTATATGAGTGTCATCAATGTCAGGTATCTTCGTCGTCTTCATCTGCCTGTATGCTGTCCTCCTCAGCCCCATCTGTCTTGCGGTTTTGTGTGGGTCTGCCTTTTGCTTTACACTTCGGCGCAAGGGCTTTACGGGCGGGTGCTTTCCCTGCCCAGTACGTTGCTTCTTGATCGTGACGTCTTGACCGGTCGGTTCTGAAGCATGCAGTGATCGCATGATGGTCCGACGAAGGTCAACATGCTCAGACAGACTGCCGTGACACGTGCAAATGGGTATCTAGAGAGATGGATCAGCGATAGTCAAAAGAAGGGGGTACACGTAGTAGACTTACAGCAGGCGCAAAATTGTGGGATTATGCTATCCAGTTATAAAGAACGCTCAAGAGTAGACAATAAGGAAAGACTGGTCATGACCATAGGTGTGGATTGAACGCGATCGTTTGCAAAATCTAAGTACCGTTACATGGCGGCCCGAAAGACATATAGATTGATTGCCGTGCCTGGCTGACCATCTCGTCAGCTACAATATGCAGTCGAGAATCTTGAGAAAATCAGAGGTCGAGGGCTTACAAGGATACCATCCACTGCAGTCCCTCCAACTGATAATCATTCAACATGCCTCCCATGACCGATTGGAGGCTGAGGGAAGTTTGGACGTGGCCCATTCTCTCCCTCAACTGTGCCTCTGGAATTGCGACGCCATGGAAGGCAAATGTTTTTGAATAGGCATTCGAGCCGAGCGAGGCGTTCCTGGAATTCTCAAGTTAAATGAGTCAGGACATGTTCGAACGATGGAGGGGATGTTGTACCTTGTCCTCTATTGAATCTACCACCTCTGAAGATTACGAGAAATGTTAGTAGAGAGAAGTGTACTGTGATCTGGGTCGACCCACCTCGCGTGTAATACTCTCCTGCGCTTTACTGAATGGTTGGGGGGGGGGGGGGGTGAAGAGGCTGCTGTGATCGCTTCGATATTCAAACTTCAAAGGGAACGTTGGAAATTATCACATTTTGAACTTGGATTACATAATGAGCCTAGAGCAGGCCACACTCCATCTAATCACGGTAGCACCTTCGGTACAAGCTTCTAGGATAACGAACCCGCCTACCCGTGGCACTAACAGTCACTATACCCGTCCGCATCCACGGAGGGTACAACCTTCCCCTACCTCTGCCCTCCCAACACCCAACTGCAGCCTCTCACCACGAGTGGTCCGCACCCACATCCGCATGGAACAACCCCAATACCATATACGCAGCCCGCAAACGCAGCTCGCACCCCTCTGCCAACACGTGTCTTCGTCCTTGTTGTCCTCATCTGACGTGTCATAGCCCGTGGCCATGATGGCTCGACCGCAAGGTTTCTCAACACACTCACTCCCAACACATAACCAAGTCCCTCGGTCACCATGGTTCGGACATGGATTATCAGCACTCGCTCTCTCCAATGGATAGGCAGTTTCATCGATGTCTTGAATTTTTTCACTGAGCGATGGACGTCATTACCGTCGGTCGCAGGAAGTTCTCTGATACGGCGTTCAGTTACAGACTGAGGCAAGTGTTTCATTACGACACTCTTTAGGCGCACTTTAGGAGGCACGCATATAACAACCACAGCAGTGATAGGATCCCACTGCAGACCATACCATAGGTCATGGATCATGGGGTCGCCTCTCAATCCCTCGAGGGGATGCATCCAGATGTACGATCCTCGCGGTCGATGAATTGATGATACTTAGTGAAACCGAGAACCGTGATATTTCAACCGTGGCATGCACAGGGCGGCAGCTAACTTGATTCACGGATAAGTACATCCATCCTAGCTTAGTAGCAGACTCTGAGATGATGCGCTCCATCATTTCAATTTTACCTTGCCTCGTTCCCATATCGCAAATTTCTAGAGGCCAAACTCATGATTCAATCAGAGGATGATCCGCGATCAATATTTTTTGCCGCTGCCGCCTCTCTATCCAGCACTCACCCAGTCTCGCCCTACCCTCTCACCTCAATTTCGAACGTGTCTGATGTGGTGATCCACCCAGTATTAAGGTTTTACTGAAGCCAAACAGATCAGTGAGACTGCCGCTATAATCACGATTGAGTGATGAAACATGCAGGCAATGCTGCAGTGTGACTTCAAGGATTGTGTCTATGAACTCCAGCTTCCTCTAAGGCTTGTGGAAATCATATCGCCTCTCGCTGAGGAGTTTGCGTCATGTGTGGACGGCAGCGCTCAGAGCTGCCTTGATCCTTGACAGCGGCTGCATTCGGAGACGCCGCGGGAACAACACCAAAGGGTGGCTGGACTTCTGCTCATCGCGCCGCTGGTCTCAGAGATAGAAAGTGCATTCGAAAACATTTTAATGAGCTAGTTAATCAGGGATTCGATCAACTTGGCACTGACTCCGACTGAGGAACGTCATGCTCAGTATCACCGCTCGCATCTCATGCAAGGGAGTCGGGACGTTGGCATCCCTCCATTTTTCTTCATCATTGCCGGGAGAGGAATTGAAAGAGTGCGTATACACACAACTTTGTAGCCTAATAGCATCAGCGGAATCTGTACTGGCAGGCTCTCGAGAATGCCAACTATATTGAAATCCCCAATGGATGCCATCCATCGAGTTTGTAGGCAATTTCTGTGTCTAGAGCCAGCTCTTTAATCAGAGAACTTCATCAGCTGGAGTCACTGACGTTGTCCCACATAATGCAGACTCGAGTGCACACCATCAGCAACGTTCCACCTATATCAGAGTGGTCTGCAGAAGTAACGGCAAGAACTCCACACAAATAAATCAAGGAAGGCTAGAGAGCAGAATAAGTATCTGGTAAACCCAACATACTCAGCCGTAAGGTACTTGCAATTGGACGACCAGTCTTTGGAGGTACATTAAGCCGCCAATTAAGACAGTCAACAGGTCTCGTCGCTGTTCCAGGTGTGGGTGACTGATCAACAGGGTTGACGCACACATAATACACATCCAAAGGTTACACATTGCATGATCATACAACCATTCGGTACAGTGCCACACGCTTGAACCCCAGCAGACTATTCAAGAGACTTGCATTCCAAGACACCTAGGCTCGACTCCAAACACCATCACCATAGTGCTGCGTTTCCTAGGATCAGGACCTTGCTGGAGATAAACCAATCAGTGGCACTGCTACAATCATGAGAGGTGAAACATACGCAAGCGGTGCTCCAAAGTGAGTTGAAGAATTGTATTGATTAACTCTGCCTTCCTCTCGGAGCCTTCGGAAGCCCGACGTAACTTCAAGCTGAAAGGTAGCTTCACTTTGAAAGATAGCTTCGCCTTCCCAGTAGACAATTGTGCCTCATATATATGGACAGCAGTGCCCACAGCTTTTCTGACAGCTGCTGCATGCGGGGGCATCATATACTGCTCAACAGCATCACGGACGGAGACGCTGGTCATCTGCCAGTCCGTCAGATTACGTCGCTGATCCCAAATATGGAAAGAGCGTTCGAGGATGATGACAGTAGCTAGTCAATGAATAATCAGCAGTCTCATTTTAATCTTGCCTCAAAATTCACCAGAGCTAAGCTGAACAATTTGCTCCAATGATGATGAGCCAGAGGCCTAGCATAATGTCAACATGAGAATGATGAGGAAACTGTGGAATCTATGGGACATACCAGAGAGTGTAGATGAGGCTGCATCTGCATGTATACAGGGTGGGTATTCTGGTGAAATAATAATCACATAGTCTATTTCAGATGACAATCAGCACACTCACATCCTATGAATGGATAGGGAAGTGGTTCTGTCAGCAAGGTGCAAGCTCAAGGGAGGATCAACAAACTCACCAACTGTGGATAGATGGGGAAGGCCTTCTGTCAGCAAGGCTTGAGCTCGAGGGAGGATCAGGATACTCACCAACTGTGAATAGATGGGGAAGGCCGTCTGTCAGCAACGCTCGAGCACGAGGGAGGATCAGCACACTCACTCTCTGTGAATGGATGGGGATGGCCTTCTGTCAGCAAGGCTCGAACTCGAGGAGGGACCAGCACACCCACTCTCTGTGAATGGATGGGGAAGGCCTCCTGTCAGCAGGGCTCGAGCTCCAGGGAGGATCAGCACACTCACAAACTGTGAATAGATGGGGAAGGCCTTCTGTCAGCAAGGCTGGAGCTCGAGGGAGGATCAGCACACTCACATCCTGTGGATGGATGGAGAAGCCCTGCTGTCAGCAAGGCTCGAGCTCGAGGGAGCATCATCACACTCACGTCCTGTGAATGGATGGGGAAGTCCTTCTGTCAGCAAGGCTCGAGCTCGAGGGAGGATCAGCAAACTTACTGTCTGTCAATGGATGGGGAGGCCTTCTGTCAGCAAGGCTCGAGCTCGAGGGAGGATTAGCACACTTACGAACTGTGAATCGATATGGAAGGGCTTCTGTCAGAAATGTTCGAGCTCGAGGGAGGACCAGTACACCCACTCTCTGTGAATGGATGGGGAAGGCCTTCTGTCAGCAAGACTCGAGCTCGAGGGAGGATCGGCACACTCACCAACTGTGAATGGATGGGGAAGGCCTTCTGTCAGCAACGCTCGAGCTCGAGGGTGGACCAGCACACTCACATCCTGTGAATGGATGGGCAAGGCCTTCTGTCAGCAAGGCTCGAGCTCGAGGGAGCATCAGTACACTCACGCCCTGTGAATGGATGGGGAAGGCCTTCTGTCAGCAACACTCGAGCTCGAGGGAAGATCAGCACACGCACCAACTGTGAATGAATGTGGAAGGCATTCTGTCAGCAAATCTCGAGCTCGAGGGTGGATCACCACACTCACGAACTGTGAATGGATGGGGAAGGCCGTCTTTCAGCAAAGCTCGAGCTCGCGGGAACATCAGCATACTCACTACCTGTCAATGGGATGGCGAAGGCCTTGTGTCAGCAAGGCTCCAGTTCGAGGCAGGATCAGCACACTCGCATCCTGTGAATGGATGGGGAAAGGCTTCTGTCAGCAAGGCTCGAGCGCGAGGGAGGACCAGTACACTCACGCCCTGTGAATGGATGGGGAAGGCCTTCTGTCAGCAACGCTCGAGGCCGAGGGAGGATCAGCACACTCACATCCTGTGAGTGGATGGGGAAGGTCTTCTGTCAGCAAAGCTCGAGCTCAAGGGAGGACCAGCATACTCACCAACTGTGAATGGATGACGAAGGCCTTCTGTCAGCAAGGCTCGACCTCGAAGGAGGATCAGCACACTCACGCCCTATGAATGGATGGGGGAAGGCCTTCTATCAGCAAGGCTCGACCTCGAGGGAGGATCTACAGACTCACGCTCTGTGAATGGATGGAGAAGGCCTTCTGTCAGCAAGGCTCGAGCTCCAGGGAGAATCGGCACACTCACCAACTGTGAATGGATGGGGAAGGCCTTCTGTCAGCAAGACTCGAGCTCAGCAGAGGATCAGCACACTCACGCCCTGTCGATGCTTTCGGTCAGCAAGCCTTCACATTGACGAAGGATCGACACTCTCACAAGCTGCCAAATGGATAGCCAAATTCATTGGTGAGCAAGGGTCAAGGGCGACAGAGGATTCACACGCTCACGTCCTGTGAACAAGTCAGCAATTTATTTGGAGAGCATGCCTTAAGGTCGAAGGAAGATGAACACACTTACACCCTATCAACAGGGTCAGTAAGGTTCAACGTGAGACGTAGGATCAATACACTCACTCGCTGTGAAAAGATCCGCAATTTCATTGGCAAGTGAGGCTCAACCTCAACCGGGGATGAACACACTTACAACCTACCAACGGATCAGGAAATTCTCCGCTCAACACGGCTCAAACTCAGAGGATGATCGACACACTCACATCCTGTCAACAGGTCGGCAGTCCCATCGGTGAGCAAGGCCCGTCATCGAGGGAGGATCAACAACACTCACATCCTGACAACAATGTCTTGGTTCAGCAATGCTTGAGCTAGACACAGGATCAACACACTCACTCGCTGTCAGCAACCCGGACATTTCATTGAGTAAGGGTTGTGGTCCGCGGGTGATGAACAAACTCACATCCTGTCAATGGATTAGCCCGTTCCTTCGTCAGCAAGGCTTGACAGACAATCGACGCACTCACATTCTGTGAACAGATCGGCGGGCTATCGGTGAGTAAGGCTCGCCGTCGAAGGAGAATCAACACACTCACATACTAACAGCGGATCAGCAATGTTCTCGGCCAGGAAGGCTTCAACTTGACGCAGGATGTGCACACTCACAGTCTATCAATGCATTAGCAACCCGCCCGGTCAGGAAGGCTGGAGCTCGGTGGAATGAACACACTCACATCCTGACAACAGATTGGCAGTATCGTCGGTGAGAAAGACTCGAGCTCGATGGAAGATCAGCACGCTCACATCCTGTAAACACATGAGCAATGACATTGGTAGCAATGCTCTACGTCGATATACGATGAACACACTCACCCACTGTCAAGAGATCAGCAATTTTGTCGGTCAGCAAGGCTCAAGGTCAACGGAGGATCAACGTGCTCACTTCCTGTCAACGAACGGGGGATGCCTTAGGGTCAGTAAGGCTCGCTACGAAAGATAAACACACTTACTCGCTGTCAGCAGATTGGCAATGTCTTCAGTCAGTAAGGCTGGCGCTCGACGAAGGATCAACACACTAACGTTCTGTTGACAGATCGGCAATGTGATTGGTGAGCAAGGTTTGAACTCGACGGAGCATTGATACTCACTCCCTGTCAATGCATCAGTGATGTTCTTGATCAGCATGCTAGAGAGTATCAGTAGACGTACTGCCTGCAACCAACCGCCCAACCTGAATGAGAGCAATTTTCGAACAGTCCAAAAATCTCACATAAATGTGTGGAAACCAGGCGCCTAACTTGCCTATTACCATTGGAAGATCCTTAGATGAAAATGTAGAGTTCATAAGTTCTGCGAGCGTTCTGGACAATTTCGGTCATTAATGCTTGCCATAGATAAATGAGATTCTAGGTACTTGCCTTTCGACTGCATATTTCATGCAGAGCTCCAAGTTGGTCTGTTGGGTGGAGACAAACAACTGCTTCAGCACTTCATTGTCCAGGGTTTCAGCCGTGCATTTGATGAGTGGCCCGCAGTCTGCGCCGTCCTTGTCCATATCTAATGTCGAGTGTAGATTAATGTATCACAATTCAATAATTCACTGGCTTACCTGGGAGGCATATGTGACATTTTGGAGGGCGTCCAATGTCATCGGGGTTGTATAGAGCCTTCCATTGCGGCCCGTTCATAAACGACTCCTTGGCGCTCTTTGGGGCCAGTTCTTTAGCATCCTTCCTAGATGCACCATTCTCTCTCAGCTTTGTAGATTCACCAGGGTACAAAGCATCAAATTTAGTAAATAATACTATCACTGGGACTGAGGATTGTGAATCAGTTGACCGTGGTCAGATCGGGGTTCCGAAGCTCACTGGATCCAGTATCACACTCATGAGAGAAAAATTTCTTTTCTCCTTGGGTAACACACCTGTGCGCATCATCCATCGGGATACAATACCTATGTCAAAGAAGTGAGCTGGTGCATGTCACGCTTGATCCATTATAACTACCATATAGCATGTATTCGATCCTTCAACTTGGTTCTCTTAGAACGGTCTGCGATAAACGCCTTCATCTTGTTGAATTCGGCTTCCCCGCCTGCCTCCAACCCGCGCGAATCGTGAAAGACAAATCCTTCATTGCTGCTGAACACCATTTCATTTTCAATATCGTGCTCTCCACGCTTAGACCACATCAGGTCACGTTGCCACCTGATAAGAGTACAACTTACTTCTCTCGATTCCTTCAACACGTTGGGATCGATTCTGAACTCGATGGTGAGTCATTACTCCTACATTCTACTGTTATCATGACGCGCACCGTTTCCCCAGCACTATTTCTGATTTCTGGGTTCTCCCGTGTGTTGCAAACCCTCTTGAGGATGGTAGTTTTTCCTGCATTTGCTCTTCCTATGATGAGGATTCGGAAGCGTCCACATGTCTCTTTTATCTCTGAGGGATCCATGGAGAGATGAATGAGGAAGCGTTCAGCGGAGGCTCGTGCTTAACTAGTGTAGGAATTCTGAGCGTCTAGTCACTGATCTGGGCAATGGGCATAAAGATATCATACAACTATCATACACTAATCTGACACTGTATAGTTCATCCTTTGCCACTCCCACGGTTCTGCATATCTGGAGTTCTGCCACAAAGTTCTGCCCGGGAGGTTCTGCCATCTGCCTGGCAGTGCCAGTTCTGCCCTGCCACGTGGCAGAATGGCAGAGTTCTGCCCACAACACTAGCTGTGGCACCATAAGGGGTGCTTCGACGTCTAAATTTAGATCTACGACGTCAGACACGTCCTCCAACGTAACTCTTATCTTAGTCCGCGCAACTTCCCCTCACCTCCTTCCTCACACACTCTGTATACACAGCCTGCGAACACGGACTCATCCAGCTCACGCCGCAGTGAACATATCCCAGACCCGATGGAAGATCAGCACTCGATTCCTGTACTTTCATTGATGTCTTCAATGATCCTTTCACTGCGTGATGAACATCATCACCGTTTGTCGCAGCAAGCTCACTGACGCGTTGTTGAACTGATCAAACATTCAAGTGTTTTCTTATGTCACTCTCTAATCGCGCCCTTATGTTTACGAGGCGCGCATATAACGACCACAGCGGTGATATGATCCCATGGATACCATACCATAGCTCTTTGATGACGTCGTCTCTCAATCCCACTCATCCACACCTATGATTCACGCGGTCGAATACTTGATGAAAACGAGAACGACGGTGTTTCGACCAGTACATATGCACAGAGCGGTAGCCAACAGAACAGTACATCCATCCTAGCTAAGTAGCAGACCCTTTAATGCACTCCATCATTTGCCTTGCTTTTATTCCGTATCGCAAAATTCTGAAGGACTGCCAACGTTATCGACGCGGTGATGCATTACCCAGCATCAAGTTTTTTCTCACGACAAACAGATCAGCGAGACTGCTACAATCATGAGGGATGAAACATGCGCGGGCAATGCTACAGCGTGACTTCAAGGATTGTGTCTGACCATGCTAACCCTGAACGTGTTGAAGACTACAGCGATCGTGCATGTCAGTGGAGTCCCTGGGGTCATACTAACAACTCGTCGGCGTACGCTAGCCTCCTGGCCCGAATATACTTGACTATGGCGCGGCGGATAATCCGCGGAAGGTAACGGTAGGTAGGACGTTCCAGTGAGCGGATGTGCGGCCAACTTGACATGACTTCTAAAAGAAGGTCATTGTCGAGGTAGATGCACCAACTGTCGAAAGTCACCTGCAAGGTTCGCAGCTGCGTGAAACGAAGGAATTGTCTAATCGCTGTCCAAGAGTTGTCTGAGTGCTCCTGAAGTTTTAGATGCGAAACCTCCTGGAGGATACTCACATGCACTGCACTGTGACAGTGCACGAAAAAGCTGCTTAGCCTGCGCCCAAGGAAAATATTTCGAACGTTTTTTAGCCAGCAACGAACTGTGCCCAGGACAAATTCTAGTGTGAGAAGGGTAGAGAGTTGGAGAAGTGCCGTGCATCCATGCTGCCCTGTTGAGCGTCGTACATTGCCGAGTTACAAGCCGCTTGCACGGAGTGATGGTGTCAGACAGTATGGACAGCTCATCTGTAGTGCTCTCAGAAGAGCGGATTGTGTACAGCATTCCGAAGCAACGCGACAGGTGCCGACAGATTGAAAATATGAATGAACGACCGATAAGAGACAACAACGCAGCGTGGGGGACAGCAAGAGGTGCAAGGATCTTTTCAGAGGTACCTTCAGCCATGAAGGAGAAACGACAACAGTTTCTGGAAGAAGCATGTCTTGATGGGGAGGACTGAGAGAAGGTGAACATGATCGTCGAATGTTATACGCAATGAGCACACACGAGCGGTTGATACGCCTCGTGCTCAGACAATGGTTCGACGCCTTTGAACCGGAAGTACTGCGTTTAGATGTTTGGTAAGTTAATGCACGAACAGAGAGTGACTATCTGTACTGACAATGGGATCGTGGAGATATATTATTGGGTGCAGCCTCGTTACATAACCCAGCAGTGGATATATCAACGATCACGCATGCCAGCCCAAAGCACGATCTATTGTAGGGCTCGTGGAATGTTTTGCACGTTGTTGCAAGCGCTGCGGAGTGCGTGAGGCAATGTTTTCCCGCCATGCGAACATAGGTTCAGGATTCGAATATAAAATGCGCGAATATCTCCAGAACGACTTCAGAGACAAGTAGAGCCCTGTAGAGCCCGATGGCTTGATTCTGAAGTTGAAGTTCGATGGAATGGTGTCGATTATCGATTATCAATGAACACACAACAGACACAAACAACCTTGGTGACCACGATGAATGGAACATTGAACATTGATGTCATTGAACATCTCCTAAATGGACGACAACTCGACTCACGCGGCCATCTAATACACAGCTGGCTCCTCTTTACGTTTACTCCAGCGACGATCATATTTCCTGGGCATGCAGCGCCTGTTATTGGCCCCAGTCAGATTATCAACCAAATTCCAAAAGTTCCGTCGAGCTTCAGGTACAACACCTACGAACGCTGAACGCTGTCTATATATGTGCTGTTCAGCTGGTATTTGATACATCTGGCGCCAACGCATACCTAGACAGATGGAAATATGTCAGCTCAGACTAAGAGTAAATTTTTGTTGGCCAGTGGTTGTTTACATCTCATCTCGTCACTGATGCCGCACCACCGCCCAAGGACGACGTCAGCGAATCAAATGGTTGCCGTCTCTGTCATACTGACATCCGAATGGCCTACTGCACTTAACTCACTCGGAGGCGCCAGCGTTTCAAAATCAATGAATCTGTCTTATCTCTGAGGGATCGTAAGGGAAATCACTGAAAAAGTGTTTGGCGCAGGCTCACACTTGAATATAGTCTCCCCTAGTTAGAACCTGACCTGGGCAACGGGCATAAGTATGGCTGTGCGTACCATGAGGCATAATACAACAACTCATCATGTCATACCACCGAGTCCGAGATGTCGAAGCCTATGTTTAGATCTACTTACATAGTGTCGATTTAACATTTCATACACCTGACAAACGTTTTACCACTTCGGTGCTCAATATGCCCACTTTGAGGACGTCCGGAAACTTGGGTCAAGTCTACCGTGACTCACTGTGGAAACGAGAAAATAGTCAGGCCGGATTAGTGTAGGGACAGACCGTATACGCGGAATATAAACAGGCGTCGCATATAATGCAAATCCCGAAGCGCTAGACTAGCGAGAGGTACACAGTGCTGACTCTAATACGACACTGGATACATAAGTTTTGCGGAGGTAGATTTGTTATCTGTGTATCTAATCCGACAGCGGGATCATATCTGAAACCATGATCTGCACATCCGATTTATGTCTGCATACATATAAAAAATAGATCTGATTAGACTCTGCAATGAATATACATGAGGTCTATATGCTCTAGTATATGCTTCCTACTAGGATTCGCCATGTACTTGCCCATAGCTCCTCGCTTGCTCTTCCCTTCGTTCTCTACACCCCACATCCACGATGTATGGGTCCTAAATCTTCCCTGGTAACCAAAATCTAATGAGTTAAGAGCAGCAACATGTATTGATTGCGACAATCAACATACCTTTGAAGATCTCATTCGTCTGTGCCCTGGAGCCCATATAAGATCAGTAACTGTGAGTAGATATGTGTGAGTGTGCCACGACAAACCTGGTACAGACGGCATCCTTCGCATCATTTAAGTGGGGGCTGTGCACCATGGTGCGCGGAGATGGTTGTGGTTGCAAGTCAAGGAGGGAGTAGAGACTTCGAGAGACTTCAACGGAATTTTAACAAACTTAGCCGAGGTGACAAACTCAACTCTAATCCGACGGTGAAGAAGATGATTTGCAGGGCTAGTTAGTGGTAGGATAGCGAGTATTTGAAGAGAAGAAACAGGGGTCTGAAAAGACGTGTCAGCACAGTTGGAAAAGTGTCTGGTTAGGTGTGTTGCTTCAGACTGAATGACCAAATTTTGCGACCCATCGGATTTGCGTCTGATTACAAGGGTACGTACGTTTAGAGTCGTGTTACACACTCTGTCTTCCTCTGATTAGGATCTGGCTAAAATCTCGTTTCCGCAGTGACTATGATGGACTCTGCGAGCGAAGTCTGGACTAATCGCATGTATAGTCGTCAGCATGATACACGACTCTCTCTATGTTATAGCGGGCATCGTGAAAATGCTGCGCCACTGCTGCGACTACTACGGCAAGTGCCGTGACCACTGACTGCGATGCTACCAAATAGTGAATGTGCATCAACTATACCTGCTGCTAACTGTTGGAATCCGAACGATCCGAGACGATGAAGACCGAACGATCCAAGATAGTTGAGAGGGAAGAATGACAGGTCTGAGCTCAAGCCAAAATGGGCATAGACGAGCGACGCGTTGACGTCGGCTCCTGCCCTGCAATATGTTACTTTTTCTTTGATATATTTTTCGCCGTCATACAACTCACTATAAAGTCCCCAGCAGTAGCGCAGAAGACATCTCATGTTCTCTCAAGAGACTGAGATGTGAGTTCGATAATGTCGTCGTAATTGTTAGAAGAAACTGATGAGTCCATAGTATACTTGTTTGTCTAGGTGCATGGCTCAAGAGGCATGCGATGGAAAAAGCCGAAACACTCACTACTTGCTTACAGTAAGCATAAACCTTATTTTCAGCCACTTTGGCGTTATATCTTATTGTCATCTGAACTTCTCTCCAGCGCCTCCAGATCTTCACGAAATCTTTCTGCAACTTGAGGGAGGTGGTGGTTATGGGTACATTAGAGTAGTTTCAGGTAGTTAGATTATTTAAATACCCATGATGTTGTTGAATTGCCCTGCAAAGTTATGATTTTTGAACTTTTCATTTGTTGTGATTGCACGCGATGAGCAATTAATGACAAAGTATGTCATTGACATATGTCCTGAACTGCATCACTGCGTCGTCTATAATCCTTGGCACCAGTGGTGCTCTGTCTATATTGTCTTATTTCCATTTGGCCAGGAGCCTACTACTATAGAATGTCATACCCAGCAAGATATGAAACATGGTTTCATGTGGACTCTCAAGCATCATCTTCTACATCAGACTTGCAAAGTAGCTATGTTTCTCAGCCTTTGGATCTTCAGCTTTCTTTTGAGTTTGATCCTGCTCTGTTTACGCATCATTTTGGTCCAATTCATGTTGATCTGCATTCTGATTCTCCCAATCATGATAACCCAGCTTCCATTAATACAGTTTCTCCCACATCTTCCATTGACCAGACAGGAACAGGCACCGAAGCACCTGATGCTGCTGCTATACCAATTTCCGATGATTCCAACACTCCAACACTTGATATTGATGTGTTACTCAAGTCAAACACTCCTGATGATCTCATGCGGCTCTTTTCAGCCAAGCTTATCCAATGGCATGCTGGAAGTTCTCAGTGGGAGATACAATGTCCAGATTGTGAAATGTGGATCAAGACCACACTGCCCACCCGAATTCTCACAGACCTTGATGCTCCTGGCTATTTCAATACCCTCAGTGATCATCAACATGGCAAAAAATGTCTTAAGGTTGCCTCACAACTAAAATCTTCATCATTGAGCTCACATTCCACTCGCAACTCAACTACTTCATTGTATACCGAACGTTCAGCTCTTATCACACTTGCCGAGAACTCTGACATGATCAGTACAGCATGTGCTGGCATCATAATCCATTGGCCAGTTCCAGGGCCTTCATTTCTTGAAACATTGCCAGTCAGTCGTGCTTCTGACAGCAGAGGAGTACTTCCTTTTGACATTGATACTCGTGGTGCTACTCCTCATGCATACTCAAAAGATTGCAAACAAATGGTTGCAACACCAGGATCACCTTGCACAGAATGTGCTCAGGTGGTCCCATTCATTGCGCATCTTGCCTCAGTTGCACAAGACATAAAATCACATATGTACTACCAATATTGAAGCCATTTTGATATGGTCCAAGTCACACATCAGTATGCAGCTGAAAACAACAGACTGAAGCTCAAGGTTTGTCACTTATGAATAAATTTAGCGATGCTGATAAAGTCCAGGAACTCAATGATGCAAGACAAGTTACTCATGTCCTCACACGCTTGGATGACTACAAGTCATTAATCATTGCACTCTCAGAAAATGATGTCCCTCACATGCAGTACATCCTTGCTGTTGTGCTTAAGCAAGGAGCCAGTATACGACAGATTATCAATACCCTCGAGGATGCTATCGCTGGAACTTGCCATCTACAAGGCTACACCGGAGATGATCTTGATATTGCAACATTGACATATCGCCTGGGAGGCTGTCAGCTTCTTTACGCTCTTAGTCATCGCTTAGGTCTGCCCTCTTTGCGCATGCTGCAAACTCACCGCACTTTTACATCCATTGCACTGACAATAGGTCCCATTGCAGCTGAACAATTTGATGCCAACATCAAAACTCTCATTCTTGCACCTCTGGGTAGTGTTGTTATCCCACACCGTGGACATTCTCTCATGATGGACAAAATTGCACTTGAGGAAATGGCCTCACATCACCGTCCATCCAACAGTGTCATCGGACTCTGTCATTCTCATTCGCACATGGTTGATCCCACACTTCACACCTATGACTCAGCACTCCGAATTGCAGAGAAACTTGCAGAAGGCACAGTACCACTTGGAAAAGAGATGTCAGTCATTGCTATAGGTGCCTTCGGAGACGATGAAATATTTCCCATTCTTGCTGCACCCACTTGCAAGTGTGAGGATGCTGATAAGATGGTCTCTATTGTCACACTGGCAAGAGACCATTGGCGTGAGACTGGCGCTGAAGAACATCTTGGCCCGATTTTCAGTGTTGCCACTGATGGAGATTCCATGCGGAGGGCTGCTGGCCATTGTATGTTTCTTAAGCATGAACTATCTGCAACGTCCAGACTTTACGGAACTCTATCCGACATGCCTGGACTAAATCTCACTACTGGTGATAATGAGACTACATTGGACTTCGATTACAAACATATCATCAAACGTGAGTCCTTTTGTTAAGTCGAGCATCGGATGTGAGACTCATATTAAGTAATAGGATGGTGCACCTTACTGCGTACTCATAAGGGCATGAAACTTAACAATGGACACTCTATCACCAGCAGAGTGCTCGTGCGGTACCTTGCATGGCTCCCTGATATGGATGAACATTCTGTAACTAAGCTTCTCAATCCAGATGACCCGCAGGATGTGCCACGCGCTGTTCAGCTCATGCAGGCCATCATCACACTTTCCAAATTCCCAGTCGACACATTGACAGGTGAAATTGGGACATGCACAGATATGGCTGCGATCAAATCACTTAGCACAATTTTAGAATCCTTCCTCCTCCTGTTTGTTGATATCACATTGTCACTCCAGCAGCAGGTCGCACACCTAAGCCATTATGCTCATCTCACATTCACATTTTTTCGACTCTACCACTCAGCATTCATGCCATATGTCCTCTTTTACGACTCACAGACAATGGTGAAAAATGCCTGTTTCTGCATCACAAAGCAGCAGAAGCTCGACTGGCACACAACAGTTTTGGCTTATTCAGACTGGCGATGGTTGCCTCGAGAAGTTATTTGGCATCACACAAATGAGGAGTCAACATAATTCCGCCATGAAACTATTCACAGGCACTTGATCGCATCAGTGCTGCTAAGGATATTGAGACTGTGTTCAAGAAACATCCAGATCTGAATCTGGGCTCATGACGGACTCAAAAATAATTAGTTGCTCGAAGGACTTGACCACATTCGACGTGATTGTGGGCGGTGATGTGGTTGCCTCACATTGCGACCTTCCCTTCATGGTGGAAGATGGGCGCAAGAAGCATTGACCATGCTTGCAGAGATGTCATATGCCTGTGGTTGCTGTGCATTTGAGTTTTTTTTTCACCAGGATGCTGTGACCTTATGAGGCCCTGGGTGCTAACAAGTAACCTGGGGGTTACGAAGGATATAGAAGTGGTTGATCTGAGTGAGTCATGCTCCCATGGCTCCAAAACACAGCTTTTGAGCTCCTACACTACCACTGATGAGGAGCCTCCCTTGAGGATGATGTCCTGACTCCAAAGGAGGCACTCACGCACAATCTCCCCTCTGGGCAATCCTAGTATTGACGTGTCACCCTCTGATGCTTCTAATGGCCTCCTTCTCTCACAAGCTGGACCTGGCATCAACCCAGATGATTTCCTCCTTGTGCGCGGGGAAGTACATTCATAAAGAGACCATTTGCTGTTGTGTCCTCAACAAGGACTTTGTTGCTGATAAATCCCTCACTCGACAAGAACGCGGGTCTTACAGTACCAGTTTTCACAAAAGTCAATCGCCGAACCTGAACTTCCGGGTCGTTCTATTACTGTGGAAATCTACATCATAATCGGCGATGTCTTCCTCACCATCATCCGTTCGCAATGCTGAACACTTACCCGTCACACTTGTCCGCTCTACATTGAATTCGACCACCAATGGCATCACACGACATGAATTTCTCATTCCAAATGTTTGCAACCGAAGTCAAGCTTCACTGGTCAAATTATTGGCCCTAAGTCCCTACTCGCAACGCTTGCAGTAGAGCACTCCTTGGCTTCGGACTTGGAGGATTCTGTGAAGGACTAACTCGGAGATTCAAGGTACAATCAATGATGGAGAAAATCATCGAAATCACTGTTCTTGGTGTTCTTGTGAACTTGTCAACCCAGATACCACATGTGTCCGCCCTTCATGATGACATCAACTCTGACGACTTCATTGCTTTGAACAATATTGGGAACACTTGGGTTGTTGAAGAATCTGCTCTCACTCTCGCTTGCGTATGTTTTGTGGACCAAAGCCTGTGAACATTCGATCAGCGTCAATCTATTCTCCATGTCCCTACCCTGTCCAATCCTTCTGTGTTTCCTTATGCTCTTCCTGATGGTAAGTTTCTCAACTCTTACTTTGATAATACTTCTCACATACTAGTAATGTAGGCTCAGCAGGTATTGTGTGCATGGAAGCAAGCGAGCAACTTGCTGCTGCTGAATCGGGACCTCTCGTGGACTGTCTGCTATGTGGGGCGAAAACAGACTCAATGCGTGCACATGTTGGCCTTCATATCTTATGAGCATCTCGTGGCACTGTCGAGGAGAATCTAAAGGAGCAGTTATGTGCCAAGTCCTTCTCTGCGAGCAAGACTTACCAGTTTTCCAGGACGTAACATGTGCATTGTTCACAGAATTGCCATCTTATGGCTGGACGCAGACAATGTTCTTCATAGTCAGCATCATTATACTGACAGATTGCCAGTGTTCTGAAAGACCATCAAGCCATACTGACTGTGTGATAATCTAGATTTCTTTCAGAATACGTCAATTCATCAGTTTGAGAGGAAGAGGGTTTGCGGTGAGGCACGTCTGGGTTGCGTTCGGGGACTGGCAAGGTGACAGTGTGGGCTGCCAGTACCAATGAGTACAATTCATTTCTAGTAGTCAACGCGTGCCACGACCTCGAAAGCGACAGCAAACAAGATCACAAGGAGGACCTCAGACATGAAGGAAGGTGGTACTTGACTATGAACTTGAGATGACCACATCGGATTGCACATGTGTCAGAACTGTAGTACCTGGTCATGTAGTTAGTAGGCTCATGAGTTGGTTAGCTTTTCAACCCACCTCAGGTCACTCATTTACCAGAAAGGTATGACAACTCAAATAATCATTGGTTGTGGTATCCCAAGCGGAAGAATCGGTAGAAAGAAACTAGTGTATTAGGTCGTTCAATAAGAGTGTGGATGCATGGAAAAAAACATGCGTGCGCTTGACTGCATGGCTCGTCTGGAGGTCACAGGTGAGGTCGAAGCAGTTAGTCTGGTGAAATAGTGAGTTGTGTGGGCCAACGGGAAACACCTAGACAAACAAGTATAATCTCAGTCAACGTCTTATTAACGAGCCATGTCAAGAGGTGTGCAATTGGTAAGTTCCCAACACCAACTAATTTAGTTTGGCAACCAGAAGCCGTAACTACAACTACAATGACTTAGTCATCGACACCAATTAGGACAGCTGCCTTCATCCTCTAACTACGGCACAATCAGATCTTCGAACCGTACATACTCAACGCGATCACTACGGCGTCTCATTTATATTGTCGGTAATCACTGATAGCTTTGAATAGAGGCCTGTGTTTGCTTTCCCATTGGCGCGATACTCATAAGTTAAAATAAGTCTCATTTATATCAGGTTATGTGGTGTAGCGTCTAGACGGCACATATTGCAGTTACCTATCTCCGTATTATACGATGGAACGGACGTGCATAATATCCTGTATGATATGGGCCGAAGGTAAAAATATCCTCGACTATGACAGAATGGGGCCGGGAGTGTTTTATTCCCGATGGAGACGGGTGGGCCCATGTGGGGAATATGTAGAGTAGATGAGTGGGCCGATGGTCATGAATATTCTATAGACGGATGGGCTGAGGTAGTTGGATATGATGTAGATGGGTGTACCAAGTGTAGAAAGTGTATCAAAATAGCCGGGTATGTCAAGGGTGCTTGTTATCACATAGATGGGTGGGCCCAGATATATATCATATTAGATGGGTGGGGCCGACGAATTAATATTATTTTGTAGACGGGTGGGCCGAGGGAGCGGTGAAATATTTATTATATATACAGGTGGGCCGAAGGTAGTCGTATATTGCATAAGACAGGTAGGCCGACGTGGGGGTATATAATATAGATGGGTGGGCCCAGGTGAATGATAATTGTAGACATGACGGAGCTCAGGTAGTTGTATATCATCCAAATCAAAGGAGGTACTAATTTTGAGTTAAAACTATGGAGTATAACTATTGTATCATACTATTGAGTATAGACCATTGTATTCAACTGCCGAGTCTCAACTATCGAGTACTGACTACCGACTACTGTGTACCAATGTGCCAAACATTATTCGCTAGCCTCACAATCGAGCATTTCGATGGTTTATGATGGCAACCCACTGACAGTCCATTTCCCGTCATATCCGAGGCAACCCGCAGTTCCCACACATAGTCCATTGTTCCCGCGACATGACCCGGCGGTATTCCCGCGACCCGGTACTTTCCCGTGCATCGGACTACCTGCTACCTATCGAGTTGAGACTATCGAGTTTAAGACTATTGAGTATAGACAATCATATTCAACTACCGAGTTTCGACTACCGAGTATCGAGTCCCGACTACTGAGTCTTGAGTTAAGACTATGGAGTATAGATCATTGTATTCACTACTGAGTACCGAGTACCGACTCCCGACTCCCGACTACTGAGTACTGAGTCTCGAGTCCCGAGTAACCGAATATTGAATACCAAATACCGAGTCTCGGACTTAAAGAGCTATTGAGTATAGACAATCATATTCAACTACCGAGTTTTTGATTACCGGTATCGAGTCCCTGACTACCGACTACCGACTACCAAGTCTCGAATTAAGAACTATCGAGTTAAGACTATGGAGTATAGACCATTGTATTCAACTACCGAGTCTTGACTACCGAGCATCGAGTCCCGAGTACCGAGTCTCGAGTTAAGACTATCGACATTAGGCTATTGAGTTAAGACTATTGAGTGTGTAGACTATTGTATCAGACTATCGAGTTAGGACTATTGAGTATAGACCATTGTATTCAACTACCGAGTCCCGAGTCCCGAGTACCGAGTACCGACACCAATAAGACTATCAAATATATACCATGTATTCAACTACCGAGTATCGACTACCGAGTCCCGACCATCAAATATTGAGTGCCGAATCTCGGGTCCCATCAGGTTTTGGGTTTCGGTACTCAGGTCTCGGTGAAATGTATAAGGAAATACAAATTTTGCATGATAATACTTTTTGTGAGTTTCTGTGTGCACCATATCCATGTTCATTCACCACAAATCACCGAGTCTCAAAACCTGAACACCCGAAACCCGAAACCCTGACATATATTGTGTAGTACCGGGTTCGGGTTTCCCCTGACATTTGTACTACACTCAAAGCTCGAGGATCAAGACTCGACACTGGTAAAAATGGATTTCATGTAAATTTGGATGTCCTTACAACATTTCACCGAGTGTCAAGCATCGAGTCCTGAGCATCAAGTGCCGAGTGCCCAGACCCGAGACCCAAAACCCAAAACCCCACCCCTGACATTGTGTACTAAACTCGAAGCTCGAGGATCAAGACTCAACACTGGTAAAAATGGATTTCATATAAAAATTTGGATGTCCTTACACATTTCACCGAGTGTCTAGTACCGAGCAATCGAGTCCCCGAGGGTCGAGTCCCAAGTGCCAAGACCTGAGACCCTGACATTGTGTACTAAACTCGAAGCTCGAGGATTGAGACTCGACACTGGGAAAAATGTATTTCATGTAAATTTGGATGTCCTTACACATTTCACCGAGTGTCGAGTGCCGAGTGCCGAGACCCGAAACCCGAAACCCGAGACCCTGACATTGTGTACTAAACTCGAAGCTCGAGGACGAGACTCGACACTGGGAAAAATGTATTTCATGTAAAATTTGGATGTCCTTACACATTTCACTGAGTGTTGAGTGTCGAGTACCGGCATTGAGTGCCGAGTGTCGAGACCTGAAACCCGAACACCGGTCTCGGTACTTGGTACTACCACATGTAAGGACATCCAAATTTGCATGATATACATTTTTGCGAGTCTCGATGTCGAGCCTCGAGCTTCGAGTTTATTACACAATGTCAGGGGTTCGCGTCTCGGTACTCGGTACTCGATAGTCGGGACTCGATAATCATACTCGGTACTCAGTACTCGATACTCGAATATCGAGTTCTGAATCTTGGGTCCCAAATATTGAGTCCTGACTATCAAACATCGAGTATCGAGTCCCAACTATTGAATATCGT